>CM021110.1:4403062-4568038 GCA_007115665.2 Sequoiadendron giganteum
AATTTTTTAGTCACCTAGTCATTTATTTTCCAAATTCTACTAGTGGATTGGTGTAGGAATATGAGGGTAAAGGGACCAAAGGAGAGTATCATCACAATTACATGGTTTGAGATTTTAGGAAGTACTATTTGGTAACAAATCATGTCTTACATTTTGTTGATTCTTATATGCTTTGTAGATGGTAAGAGATATATTTGTATTGTAATAATCTAAAATTTAAAAGGAAACTAATGTAAGACACAATATTCCTTTTTCAAACTACTACAAACCTCTAGATGGATCTCACAAAAGAGATCAAAACAACACAGTAACATACAAATCAACTCAAAATGTTACCCATGACTCAATTGTGATTTGATTTACACTCCAATGACAATTGATATGTGGATAATCCTTCACTTGAAGATACTTGTTTTGACAACATGTACTTAGCTCAAGTGATGATGAACATTGGAATGAAGGAAAGAGTGCCCAAATTTATAGAATTTTGGAGGAGGGAACGCATGGTCAAGATCTAATGGTGAGATTAATGGTGGAGGATAGTTGAGAGGATTTCCATAGGATCAAGGAGAGAATAGAGGGTGGATATGGAGGTTGTTATATTGTGAAAGGCTAAGATGAACTTACTAAATTTGCTAAGTGGCTGTGAGCATGAGGGAAATGAGGAACATTTTCATCTAGGAGTACTATATTCTTGGGCTAGGTTGAGAGACTAATGGGACCATAAGGACAAGTGCTCTTAGGTTCCCTTTATTTTTGGAATGTGTTGAGGGAATATATGCAGAATTAAATAATAATATTATTTAATTATTTTAGCCATGTGTGATAAAAAATAGGTGGAAAAGGTAATTTATTTATTTACTACGAGGATATGGAAAAGGTGATTAATTAAATAATAGGATCATTTAATTAAGTGTGGAAGACCTTAGGCAAGGGGGACTTATCCTAGGCGATAGATTTGACTAGGTGATGTATTTGATTGATTACGACTAGGCACACTAGATAAATATTTAGGTGTCTACAATATCAATGCACTCATAGAGAAATTATTTTAAAGTAAGAATAAATGTGTCTATAGTGAATTTACATACTCTAAAAGGGGTTGGTGTAACTCACAAAGCATGGTGATTACCCTTCCTTGATGTAGGAAATTTACATATTGATATAATGTAGAGGGGATGTAATGAAATTGTGTAATCCAAGGGAATCTACATAGGAGGAAAAAATAGTTAAAAACAAGAGCCAATATGCCCAATTAATCAACTAAAATGTAAATACAACAAACTAAATAAAAGATACATGATATTAAATTTGGAAACAATGCATGAATGGATGAGAAGAGCTCCTCAATATCTTTCCAATGTCGCAATAATCATGAAAATAAGATATCGTGGCAAAATTTATGAGCTAAAAAGTTAAAAATGTTGATCTAACTTTAATAGGTGATAAAATCCTTTGAAAGAAAAATTTAACAAAAATACCAACACCATTAGAAATTATTGGAACCAAGTGTGTGACAACTATTTGTGTTAAAAAAAATTGATACTATATGCCTAAGTTATTCCAAATAGAAAAAAATCCCTCATTTAGGGAAAATGGACTAGGGTAGTGTGGCTTCTTAGTGGCTCTCAAGTAGTTGGCCAATGGTGGGATGGTAGTGTTGTGATATTTTTTAGGAGGGGCATCTTAGGGTTGCACTTGAGTGGAAAATCTAGGTAGTCATGACCCTTTTGGTAGGGCAATTGATTAAGAGTAGGTGGACCTTCAACAAAGTGGCTTCTTGGTGGGGTGTTGGTGACTGAAGGAGTGTGCAAGGGTGGTGGGTTCTAGCCACTCCATGCTTGGAAATTTATAGGTGTAAAGAGTCTGCATGAATAGGGTCTAAGGAATTTTTTCCAAACCTTACCTCCACTTTGAAAAACCTTGGTCCATTGGGAAAAGTTTTAGGACACCAAGAAAATCCCTGATAAAGTATGCAGATAAAACCCTAGATGAGGATTAAATTAGATCATGCCATGTGTCTTAATCTTATGACTAGAGACACAAAAAGATACATGACCTAAGTAAGCTTAGGAATTCTAGTATGAATAAGGACCTAATAATAATTAATTAGGTGAAAAACCTAATAATAATAAATTACGTGATTATCTTTTTCACTCTAACATAGTAGTCTCCCTATTCATTTGCCACTTATTCATACCCTTAGTTGAGTGTTATAACCACTCAATACACACACACAAATATGTTTATATAACTAAACCTATTATCTATACTTAACAATCATATTAACTATGGTGATAACCATTGATTTCCTAACCTTTCCTCTTTATTGCAATATTGTTGAAGAAAAAATCATATATTTATACATGAATTGAGACAAACACATGATTCATCATACTTACACATAGTTGTGGGAAATTCCACACTACATCTACAATCTATCAATGATTGAAGACAAACCCATTGTTTATTGAGATACACCAAATAAGTGTAAACTAGGACACATTCAATAAATCGTACATACACTTGATTGTTCACAACACACAATAGTGGAATTAGATCATACCATCTCTCTATTTGGCCACACCTTAGTAACAATATATCTATCCATTAACGAGCCAAATCTCATTGAAAAATCACACCTTGTCAAATTGATTCACAAAGACACTCATTTTTAAATCTAGTAAAGAAAATCCTACTCACAATCCTGATGGGGAGGGTCTTCATTTCATACATTGAATACAATATTCATCTTCACTATCATTTGCAAGAATTATTTTCTCTTTCTTTAATTTATTATTGATTGAGCCTCTTTCTCTTTGAATGCAATCCATTATTACATATCCTTGCCGATTGTAGTATAAATATGCATACTTATTATTTAATGTTTGCTTTGGATTTTAGGATAAGAAATTCCACCTAGATTTTGAAGCGTATCTAGGCTTATTTTTCACAACTATTTGGTTTCCTCTTTAAAGTGGTAATTTATCTTAGTTTGAATGCTTTCATCATAAATCAAGGAAGATTTTGTGTTTTTAATGATTGGATTAATCTTTCTTAGAGTAAATATAATATAGAAGTACCTAGTAGGTATGCTATTAAGGAAAAATGCCTTAGCATCATCATCTTCTACTTTATCTTGTATACCAACTAATTGATTTTGTAAGGGACAAATATTACTTATGTGTTGCACTACGTTGCTACCTTCCTCCATATTTGGCTTGAACAATGTCTACTTGAAATGCATTTTTACATTTGTAACTTGAGAGCCAAACAAAATCCTAAATCCATCTCAAATCACCTTGGATATTTTTGTGAGTTATAGTTTAACTTGCCACATATGGAAGTATCTTCATTTAAAATTATCATCGACAAGTATCTTCTCCATGAGGAAATATGAAATATTCTCCCAATTAAAAAGAATTTTGAGTTCCACCCATGGTTCTCTTTTTGAAAAAAACATAATTATAGTTTCCATCCTAACAAGATGAAATAAAATAATTTTTCCAAATTAAAAAATTATGGCATTTTTATTGTTTTATATTTGATGTTCATATGGTTGTCATTGTGTTCAATTTATATTTTGTGGCAACAATGTATAGACCATCAATTTTAATTGCATAAAAAATCTATAACATTCTGATTTAAAAGAAACATATTCTAAATTAGAAAAACTTTAGAAAATATTATAGAAGAAAACAAACTCACTTTTGCCTTCTAATAAACTATCCATTCTCCTTCATGTTTGATCTTCATCAGAAAAGTTCTCTTTGATATCCAATCCATCATTTTCTATTTTTTTGAGTTGTAATGAATAGGATAATTTTTAATCTCACATATCACTACATATAGGTAGTAAAACTTTGATGCAACAAATTGATGAGAAATAAACAGGCTCTAATAAAAATTGTTGGGAAATTCAATCTCTATCCAAATATGACTTCAATGGATGAGATTCAAAGATTAGACTACAACGACATGCAAATCTGAAACTTATATGCAAATCTAAAAATTAAGTTGCCATAATATGGAATTACAATGATTAGATCCATCTTCTTTATGATGCCAAAAATAATCCAACATAACATGCTTATACACACTACCTTATATGAATTTATAATAACAATATATAAAGAATACCAGCACCATAAGATAGCAGCAATGAGGCAAAAATTAAAAAACACAATGATTAGATCCATCTTCTTTATGATGCCAAAAATTAGCCAACATAACATGCTTATAAACACTACCTTATATGAATTTATCATAAAAATATATAAAGAATAACATCACCATAAGATAGCAACAATGAGGAAAAAATCAAAAACACAAGAACATCACATAACATAGGATTTACGTGGAGAAACCCTTGCGGGAAAAAACTCCATCAAGAAGAGAGGCCAAGTATGCATTATCTCCAAATAAATGAGATTAAAATACAAATACTTCCATTCTCCTCTTTTCCTCCGCCATGGAAGCACCTGTTCATTTATGAACAACCTCTTTATGCCTCAACCTATCCTTGTTACTACAATGAAACTCTATACTCAATTATTTCTCATAGTTTCTACATCTAAGAAGTTGATTTTATAGACTTCTGAAGACATCTAATGCACCAAACATGGCACCCAAAGATGAACCTTCATTCCAAACATCCCCAACCCTTGGAATTCCACCTCAAAATGCAAAAGGACATTGGTTTTGGCTTCAATGCTTCTCCTCCAATTTGGGCACCCAAACTTGGAAAATAAACATTACGTTAAATGCAATAAATGATGGAATACCAAGAGACACTTGTTGCCTCTTTCCAAGCTCCCACTTGGAGAATACCAATAGTCAGTCATTTGTCCTTTCCTTATCTTTTATTATCCCATTTTAGGCATACACATGTTGGAAAAAAAATACTGAATATTTATGTCCACAAGTCACCTTTACCATTGCTAGTGGAACCCATCACCTCTTATGAATGTAATACATACAATGGTGAGTATAAATATTACAAAATATTTTACCAATACACCCTAAGTGCCTAGGGACACTTTCCAAGGATATTGGAACCATGAAATATGCCATAGGATTTAAAAAGGTAGATGACACCTTAATCCTAACACAAATGAAATATATTATCATTTCCTCCTCATGTAGATCTTTAACAAGATATCATGGTTGCTCTTATACCATGTAAGGAAACAAGAATAGTAGCTAGGGCACATTTTAGCACTCACAAATATTTTATTCATGAAACTATGAGAGAAATTTAAAAAATAACTTAATCCTATTTTCATTAAGTCAAGATTATCCTCCTCTCTTCTCACCTCACTTATTCATATTTATATTTGAGTGTTATAACTACTCAATACACATAAACATAAATAGGTTTATATAATTAATTTTCTTAATCCATAACTAACCATTATACTAAATATAGTGTGATATCCATATATTCTCAAACATTAGGTTTGGCCATAATACCCTAGGTGGTTTTGTGAGAAATAATTGTTGGAATGTAAAGAGGACCATGGTATCCATTACTGAAGAAAGTAATGGATTGAGATCTAGGATGAGAGGGTTGGGCATTAAGAATACTAATAAAGCTATCAAAGGAAGTAGATGAGGGAGGGATGGTGTTTGGTTTAGGTTCCTTAACATCAATAGTGTAGTAAACGTGGGCTTGGGTGTGTCAAGGAAATAAACTGGTATAAATTTCTAGGTTTTGGTTTGGAGGGCCAATACATTTATCACCTTTATCATTAAGACTTTAAAAATTATAATGGATGGAAATTTTATTTAACTAACGATTACTAATTTTAATTAAAAAATGTCCTATATTACTTCAATATAACTTTTTTTATCTAATGTGTAATTAGAAACGAAATATATATGTTGGGAATCTACATAATACTTTTTAAAAGAAATCTGAAATGAGAAATTCTTTTTACAACTATTTAAATATTGAAGAAAGTATCTAAATGCTACAAATTAATATTAAAATTTATTTACAATTTTTAGTGAAATAAATGTGAAATAATCATAGAAAGGAATATGACACCAGATGTTAACATTCACTACTAGAAACACTAGTGCATCAAGTGAACTTCTGTGTGTTATGTTGTTATCCATTTACCAATCATGCCATAAAGTTCCATAATGCTTAGCCTTTTATCTAGATCTAGTATAACTTGAAAATACACATAGATAGAGAAAAATGTTGGGGCTATTTAGGGGATTTCCATAGTCAAACCCTTGTTTTGGTCTTTCAACCTCCATAAACAATCAAGAGAGAGAAAATAATGAAATTTTGTGATTTTACTCCTAAGTGAATTAAGGAATGAGGAGTGAAACAAAATGATATTGATATTGGTGTCAACATTTGTTAATAAATAAAATTACCATTGCAAGTGATATAGCATAAGCAATAATAATAAGAAAAAATTACTGTTTACAGGTCAATAAGTTTTGTTCAAGAAGTAAAGAGCATGCAATAGTAAAGAATAGCACACATTAATAGTTCAATGGAATAATGTTACAAATAATAAGAATAGTATTGAGTAGATTTATGAGATATGCAAGATATATTCTCCTTTTGAGGGCTCCAAATGGTTAAGAAAATCAAGAGAATGTTGAGAACTTGATCAATAGCTTCAAATAAATTTTGATAGAGTTTCCCCAAAGCAATTGCGAGAGAGCGAAAGAGAGTTGTAGAAGTACAAAAGTCCCTTCAAAATGATAAGTAAAAATGTTTTTTCTCTCAAACAAGGGAAAAATGAGCAATAATTTTTTAATTGTTTATTACAATAGGTGTCACAAGCTAGCCACGTAGAAATACATTTTTGAATTTTGAGAATTTTCAGGATGCCAGTGCATTGTGCTACTGTCTAAATAAATTATTCCAAATCTTTGCATGAGTCTTCTCAACAAGGATTGAAAGGGTATTGCACTCTTCAAATGTGAGAAAAAACTTTGTTACAAATAAGTTAATTTAGATGTGTTATTAAAGTAGATGCTAAAGCGAGTTCACCATATAATGTGAAATTATAGGAGTGCACAATTTTCTACATTACAAAAATGAATTAGATTGTTGTCTATTAGGTCTTGAATTTTGTGTTTAAGGCCCATGCACCATTAACTGTCATGGACTTTGACACAATGACATCCATAGAAAGCATTGGAATAATAAACCTTAGGATTCAAAATAGATACTGTAATAGAGAGGGACCAAACATTGCAAGGCCCTAGGTCACGAAAGGATAAGAGCAGTATGGCTCCCCTAACTTACCTCAGTTTGTAGGGGTGTTAGGATGGATGAGATGAGAATGATGATGACTATAAGGTCCTTCGATTACTCTACAAACCTGAGAGTCGACAACGGACTAGGTGAGTCAATTTTTAGGGTCAAATCTGTGTCTCAGATAGCTCTCTATCAGAGGACATAAGCGTGGTTCTAGGACAACAGTATGATGCGTTGTCATCTCTTAGGTGCACTGGCGTCTATACGACCAGAAAACCACACAGACAAGGTATAACCTCTAAAAGACAGACTAATAGCCTAGTTTAAGGACTTTTGTGTAAAATAAGACAACGAAATATGAAATGTAAAGACGAATGTGATAAATAAAGTAGATTACTGTAAGAGTGACAAATATGATCTCACACAACAATCCTTTCGCTAGCTTGCTCCAAGATCTCTCCACCTACACACAAAAAAGAGGGAAAATGTTGGGGGGCTGTATAGGGGTCTGCCTTAGTTAGACCCCCGTTTTGGTCTTTCCACCTCCATGGACAACCAATATTGCAACGATGTAGAAATAAAGTGATAAAGAGGGAATACAAGCAAAGTACACCAAAAACACTACAAAACAGTACGTGCTAACTCAACCAAACAATAGAGAAGATGAGAGGAGATTACCATCTCCATCCAAAGCGCTCAAGGCTAGTGGAGGAGAAAGATGAGAGGAACTCAAGCCTTTGCTACAATGGAATCATCCTGTGCTTGCTCTATCGAAGTGATGGAGTGATAGATTGCTGGTATGAAGTGTAAAATGCTGCTACAAAGCTTGGAGTGAATTCTCAAAGTGTGGAGAGATTGTGTAAACTTGTGAAGAAGATCTTGTCCACTTGAAGATGGATGAATGAAATGAGAATATGAAGGAAGAATGGAAGAAAACGACCATATTCGGGTCGGTCAACCAAAGAAAGGCATTACACTTTGACCTCCAATAGGAAGTGTAACGTTTTTGTAGCCTCCAACCGTAGGAATCTTCCAGGGATGTAAGCATGCCACACAGACATTTGCGCACCGTGCGAACGTCCTCGACATAAATTCCTCCACCGACACACAAAATGGGTTCCAAGTGTGATGTGAACAATGGGCTTATGTGGAATTAAGCCTCTGAGTTTGGTTTTCTAAAGTGTAAAGGGGTAAAAGGGGGATTTGCATTAGGGGTGCAAATTCACTCCTATACAGATACATATAAGGGTCAAATGGAAGATATGTTGATCAAAGTAGTAGTCAAGATCTATTTAAGGATGACATCTAAGGTTTTCGTCAAATGTGTGAATTTGCATAGTAATTATGGTTTGATAGATATAGCACTAGAAGATAAATGTGCATGGTTGATATTTGGATTTTGACTTAGTTTAGAGAATGAATAAGGTTGAACACCCATTTTGAAGGGTATATGGAAGAAGATGATGGTTGAGAAGAGTTCTATCTTAGAAGATTAGCATTACAAATTTTAACTTTAGTATTGCAAACTAACACACAAATTAGAAGAAATAACATACTAAATGTTAAACATGACTTATTCTTGATTTATGGAAGAAGGTTATCTATGAAGAGGCATTGAGTCTCATTATTGCATAATTAATAGTGCATTTTGGCAACAAAGAACTAAAAACAAATGACATAATTGTTGGAAACCTTAATCTTTCATCTTTTATTTAGACCAAGTTAGAGACGTTAAAATTTAGGTCAATATTTAAGCATTTGAAAAAAGAGTTTGCTACTTTAGTATAGAAGTGAATAGAACTATGAGGAAGTGAACAAAACAAATTTAGAGAATAGTATTTTAATGTTTGAGGGGAGAGTTTGGATAGAAATCAATCAGCATATGGGAAATCAAAATAATAGATGCAAGTAATTAGATCTCCCTTACGATTATACATTTCAAAATGGGGAGCCATGAAACTTATGGTGAAAGGATAAGATAGAATATTATAAAAAAAGGGGATTATGATTAAAATCCATGGTTATTATGGTGTTAAAAATTGCACACGCTTGCAATTTCACACTACATTGTGTCCTCAATTTAGTCTTATGTTATAGAACATTCCAATTATAATATGTTAGCACTTGAATCATACATTCGTAGCATTTTTATTATAATTCAAGATATTTAAATTTGAATTTTCAAGGATGGGAGCGCAACACATGGATTTCTACATGATGCACTAGTATCCCACAAAAAATCACAATTCTAGTGGCCATTAGAGTGTTACCTTCCCACTAAAAATTTAGAAGTAATACTCTTGCATGCAATTGAAATTGGTAAAAGCTTTATGACTTACCTATTTTGTATAAGGATAATGATTTTCACTCTCTCTAACTCAAGATCTATAGTTTTTGATGAAACTCTACTATTTTAAACCATCAAGCTATACCAATGTTGTGCATGCCACTTTATTATTTAATCTTTATCACCATCTCCGTGATATTATGAAGAATGATAAGATTGAAGCAATAACATTCTTCCTGGGAGTTTGAAGGAACTCCCATGTGATCTTGTTCCAATAATATTGTTCCTTTTCTCCTTATTTTATTATTTATTATTTTCATTTAGACAATTTCAAGTGCTATCATGGTGTATTTGTTGTTTTCTATATTATATTTTTTATTTCAAAATATTTACATTTTTATCTTTTAAATATTTTCAAAATTTGCGCTGTTGTGGAGATTGGAAGACCAAAAATTGGGTTTGACTAAGGCAAGCCCCTCAAACATCCACCCAAAAACATATTTCTTTCCTTCTTATTTGTAGGTGTATCTTTGTGATTCAGGAGCATCCAATCTTGCATCACCAAAACAATTTCAAATTTTGGAATTTGCATTTTAATTTTCTGTTGTGAGGATAATTTGAATAAATTTGGCATATTTTAATTTAATTAAATAAATTCCATCTTTTTTAGGCCATGTTGGCAAGTGGAGTAGTGGGAGTGTAGTTACAATTTTAGAAAAATCTGAAAAAATCAAACTTGGGCATTGGGTTTGTGGGGAGTTACAAACTTGAATGAAAAATCATTTATTGATTTTTCCTTTGTGGAAACAACTCATTATGAGGTGGTGGTCATGGCTTTTCCAATGGGAAGAAAAAAATCAGATTTTTGATTCTTGGAGGGAATATGAGTTGGAAAATGCATCTAAAACTGTCCTAAAATCTAGGAATGGACTCCAATTTTGGCAATTTTGGTGGGAGTGGGTTTGAGAAAGAATTTTCTATATTATTAAATATTTTTGGCATTCATTTTTGGAGGTTTCTTCCCAACTTGGTGATGCAGGAGCATCCCGAGTGAACGAGAAATCCACATCAAGCAAAAATATTTCCAATTTTTTTTTCTTTAGTTTGTTTTGGTTTGGTGGTCTTCAACATCGTTTAGTCGTAAGAATCCAAAATTTTGGTGAAAATTGCAAAAAAATCTTAGTTTTTGTCAAAACATTGTGTTGATGCCAAAAATTGACAAGGTAACAACCTTTATGGGAAACTCAGTTAAAGAGGGGACCTATTGCGTTAAACTGAGTAACCTCTTGATTTTAAAGAAGTCGGCTTCTTCTATCACTAGGGTTTTGAATGGGAAAAGGAAGCAAATATAAAAATAAATATCTAACTAGGGTGATGTGCCAAGGTTTAGACGTAAGGTACGATAAATCTATCTTTTGGATGCGATTTAAGGGCCTGTTCAACAATCTGCTATGTCTCGAAATAACAAACATACAAAAAAGAGACTTGAATAATTCATTTCATAACATAAAATAATTTTCATAGAGATTTACTGAAAAGAAAGAGTTGAAGACATGATCCAAATTAGCATTCTATTTAAATTATAGAATTTGCAAACAAGTTATTCAGTAACAAAATAGTATAATGCTTTTCAAATAGTTAAGAAACAAAGAGGCCAAATTACAAGGGCACAGTCTGTGAGTCTTTATAATTATCTAACAAAACAAAAGGCCTGGTGTCTTTCTAATTTTTCTGCAAGTATTCCACCTTTTATCTAGGTTGAAAGAAGAAATATATATAGCCAAAGGCTTCCACTGCTTGAAATCTTGTAACAGAAAATATTCTCGATCATGAGTAATGATGTTCATAGCAATGACTCATCACAACCATTTCAACAAAAAGATTCCCTAGCATGAAAATAGTCACCCACGAGCTAGATGCATTCCCTGTGAATGATGGCGGTGGTCCCAGCCTTCGAAAACAACTAAGGCTCGAGTGAGCACGTGTTGCAGCCTTGTAGGGTTAGTCAGGACATGTGGTAGGATATCAGGGCTCGAACTTCATTCCATCTTTTTATGTGAATGAAAAGTTTGTTCCGGGGACACGTGGGGAAGTATTCAGCATATCGACACCACTGTGGGGCCCACCCAAAAGTTCATGTGGGAGGAGGTGACATGGCATGTAGTCGGGGCTCGACGGAGAAGGGAAGGGGAGCTCCCCTTCAATGAGCGACTAGATGACATGTGGAAGCAGCGAGTTGAGTTTGTTGAGAGGACGACTAGGGGACTTCCAAAACATTGGGCGCAGACGCAAAAAATCAAAACAACTCGAAGGGAGCATGGGATATATTTAATATCCATAGCTTTTGGCGACTATTAGGGGTGTTTCGCTTACAGAATGATGAACCAAAAAATATCTGGTTTCATGACCAGGGCCTTATTCATTGAGCACTAGAGTTAGAGCTTGGAAAGGGCAGTCTGTAGGGGTAAAAAGTTGACCTCAGAAGGCATTGATATGGTGTGCAGATTCTCATGTACCTCATGCAGATTGGTTATCTCCTTAAAGGGCAGCACTGTAGATATTCTGGATCTGGCCTCAAGCTGAAAGAGTAGTTGCATGATCTGATGAGTGAAACCTTCAATATTCTCGATGGTAGGAGGCTGGCTGAAGCTTTGGAAAGTAGATAAATCCTACTTCTTTTGCTCAATTTTGGCTGCAATTTTCTCTACAGTGGCCATTGATTTGTCATAAAGAAATGGAGAGGGTAAGCCCATCTAGGTCAGTTGGGAAAACCTTGTCTACATGCTATCCATAGTTCATCCCAATGTGAATGAGCAACACCGAGCATGAAGCGTGGCTTCAAGGTAGCGGATAAAATCTTTTGTGATCCTAGTGGCTGACCTCCAATTTTCAACACCTACACGCACCAGATCCTCATTTGGCATGGTGTACAACCTGTCTAGTAGCTTTTTTGCTTCAGTAACCTTTTCCCCTATGAATTGTGGGACTTATTCCATTGCGTTCTGAACCTCGCATAAATTTGTCACCTCCACCATAAACTGAAGTGTGGGTTGGAGAGTCAGACATAAAGCCTTGACCCTTTCCCAGTAGGAAGCATATATTTGTTGGGCTACTAAGCGGAGGTCTGATTGCGGAGAGGGAGTTTGAGCGATCTTCTTCAAGAGATTAATCTCCGCATCCTTCATCTCAATCTCTTGTTTCAGCCCCAAAATTTGTTTTGCAGTCATGGAGAGTTGCTCCTGCAAGGCCCTTTGTGCGGTAAGCCATTTTTCTTCAGATCAACTTCGGGCTGCAAAATCTTCTTCTAGGAAAAGCTTGGTATTCTGGAGGTCCTCTTCAAATTGAGCCCGCACGCTTGCTAGATCTATTTCTTTCAATTATACTGCTTTCTCCAGCTGAGTGTGCAGTCGCTACAACTCTTCATCCTTTTGATGAACTTCCCATTCCGATTGGGCCAACCGATCCTATAACTCTTGATTCCTTCGCTACAGCTTAGCCACTTGGTTGGACTCCTGGGATTGGAACCTCTCGAGCTCCCGTTGCAGGCTAGCCTACTCTGCCTATGTGTGTTGTCCTAGACATGCCACTTATGCCTCTCGCATCTTGTCCTTTTCCAGCAAGACTTCAATTATTTCTTTAACGGCCTTGAGCTCATCCTCTGCCTTCTTCAGCTTGTGACCCAACTTAAGAAAGTTAGTGGTCACTACCCGCTGTGTCTCCTCCATGAGCTTGACTTTATCCTGTGGTTGGGAAACACGCAAGTCAAGTCTAATGGTGTAAATGTCATAGTCATCGAGCTATATCTCCCGGTGTAGTTTGGTGACATTGGGATGCATGGTTGTGAAATGCAACCACTATTGAGCCTCATTATAAATTTTCTAGACCCTGGGATCTGCTGGTTTCTTAGCATCCTTTTCCCTTTGCTTCTGGAGTCAGAGAGCTTGAGCTTGCTTTGTTTTATCACTCTATGAAAAGAATTGAGTTGATGATCTAATGCGTTCGCGTGTAAAGGGTGCGTCGGAAGGGACAATGAAAGGGAATGAGAGGCAGGTGACCTCATATGTTTTCTTCTTTGGAATGGAAACTGTTAACGGAGAGAAGGGAGAAATATTCCAAATCCTAGGTGACGAAGGCATGGGAGGACTCATGGTAAATGGTGGCAGCAATGGAGATGCAACAAGATCTATTTTCTGCAAAGGTTGGGTCGAAGTCGACTCAATAGAGATAAAAGGGATGGCAGTTTCAGATGCCAAGGGGGGAGTAGCCATAGATGCGAATTGGGGGGAAAATGTAGAGGCTGACGGGGCTCCAATTGAAGATGAAGTAACTCTTGAGGAAATGAAATCCATCTGTCCACTATGGGAAAACTAGGAGAAACCTCCCACAGTCATTGCAACTGGGACAAAGAAAGATAGGCTAACGCTTGGAGCGATGGGTGCTGTAGAGACAATGGAAGAAACAAAAGACTGGGAGCCGAGAAGAGGGGGAGAGAAGGATGCCTGAGCAATGGATTCCTTCTCTGATCCTTGGCCCAACGCAACCTCCAACGAACCTTCTCCCAAAGCAACATCAGTGTGCTATCTTTTGCTTGGTGGAGATCTCTCCATATCTACTACTTCCATTGATTGTTGCGTTCCTCTAGGCTTTGTTACGACCCAAGTTTGGGACTGCAAAGACCCTGATCGTGAAATATTTATCCGTAAAATCTTAATAGTTGTGTTAGGCTACATTCTCATTCTCTTAACCTGCTTCACCACATCCTCTCTTGGCTCCTTCTTCTTTTTCTTTCCCTTGTCAGAGCATTGTGTAGCCTCTTCTGGGTCGGCCTCTTCTGCATCACTCACGTTGAAATCAGCATGCTCCCTGTTCTAGAGAGTATCAAATTGATCATTGGTGTTGAAGATTAACGAGTCTTGGAATGAGGTGAGGGGGAACTTGATCTCCTAGCAATAAATCCAGAAAGCATTAATCTTTTCCAGCTTCCATCCATATTCCCTTATCAAACTATTGCGAAGGGTAGCACTCATGTGGAAATTGTTGTCGACCTTCTCCTTAGGGAGATAAAACTTGAGCCATGATGACCTCTGATTATTTGTTGGCATGCGCGCCAAGTCCACCCAAAACTTGCTAATATCCTCTAGAGGGTTTCACCGCACTTCCCAATAAGGTCGAGGGTTGTGCTTTACCTTAATAAATGTGTCTCCCAAATCATCCTCAGGGTTGCAGTCCCACTTATCACAAATAAACACTAGCCCGAGGTGAGCCAAATTTTCTTCCAGTAGCTTAGCCAATTTCTTCTTTACCATGACCACTGTTTTGTAGCTTAGCAGGCATTCGAAAAACCCTCTCTTCTTCTTCTTTGGGTTAGAGCAAAAGGTCCAGTCCATACTGGCCAATTGTCGGAACAATTCAAGGGCCAATACCCAATCGGTGACAGATGCTGGGAGTCAGATTGGCTCTTCCAAAAAAGACACATACTTGGACACATGTGAAATCCTCCTCGAGGAACTAGGCACACTTAGTGAACAGGGTTTGCATCCAACTGGTTTGGTCGGCCGATAGGCGATAGTAGTCACTATCCTCGCTCAAGTCACACAAAATCAAAATCAAGAATTTCTTTGAAAATGCATAGTAGTCATAGGTGGAAGAGAGGATGTGAGTCCATACCGAAACTGGCTTCCGATGCTTCTTTTCATCAAATATTGATAACTCTATTTTCTCCTTAAAGAAATTAGGGTTCTGATGTAGAAACATATAAGCAAGAAGAGAAGGATATCTAAATTTACCAACAATCTCGAACTCAACAATATTCTTATGCATATCTTTGACAATCATGTCTGCGAAATCATACCAGAAAGGGGCGCGATGCCTCCTCAGCTAAAAACCCGGACCCAACTAAGACTCGTGCACAATCTTGTCATCATCCAAGCCGAACACAAAAGCCATCATGGAGAAGGCATCTTGCATGTTTGCAAGTTTGAAGTCTACATGATGATAAAGATCCCTTAGCGACTACTGGCAATCCTGGGGCCTTCTGGTCTTCGTATTATAAAATTCAAGGGCATTCCTTCTACCTCTCCAGAAATCTGAGCCCTTTTTCTAGTTGAATGACTCCATTGGCAGCGTGCTGGTGCTATTCCCTGGAATGCCCATCATGTCCCTAAGAGCATCCACATATATCACAACTCTCAAATTTCTTCCCTCAATGGCACCAGTCACTGGATTGAAGTGTCGAATGCTCTCACGGATTATCTCTAGGTAGTAGTGCACATACGGGACCATATATTGTGGAAGTCCACAGAGCCATTGCTTGAATGGTAGTTGATTGTCAAAGGCTTTCTTCATTTTGGTGAAGGTAGCTTCTCTTAAGCCCTTAGGGTTGGTTTTGAGAATGGGGTCATAAATGTTATCCCTCTTCCTTTATGAAAATTGTGTCTCTAAGAGTCCCCTTCTTAGTTGACCACGTGCAAAACTAGTCCCAATTTTTTGGGATTCCAGGAATAGCGTAAGACTCATCTTGAAAAATATTAACCATGGGTGTTGTGAGAATTGCATCAGCCAAGCTTCGAGATGTCTCACTTGGCTCATTCATCTACACGTTCTAAGCTACTTCAAGGGCAACAAATTCCATTTGTGTTCAAACTTTTACAATTTCTTACACGTTCCTTAGCGATTTCTGCACTTCAAAATCTTTGCACTGACTATGTATTCAAAAGCTCTCTTTTTTTTTCTTACAACTACATGCAATACTTAACCTTTTCTTTCTTCCTTCGAGTGGTAGATGACAATTGCTTTTTCTCATTAAATTCGACATGTACCGCCAACTTTTCTTGCTTATGTGAAGTAAATTACTTGCCCTTTGAAAATACATGAATTCATAATTTCTTTAAGTACTTACAACCCACAACATGATTTTTTCTTGGAAGTTGAGCCGATGATTTGAGAGCAAAAAGACTTCTCACAAGCTTAGTGTTTAATATCTTGAAAAGCATAATTAAGCCTGCATACGATGATTTTTTGAAAAGATACAAGATTGGTCTTGGGATGCTTGACATGCTCGCAGTGTGACACCTTAGTACTCGACTATATAGATGCTCGCTTAGAGCAACCACCAACTTGAGCTAATTAATTAGCTCACCTTAATTTTTCACGTAGCTAGCCATACACAACATAAGCAAATGGGTGGGTTTTCCCAGTTGGCTTATGAACAGGTTTTTTGATCTTAGCACTTGATTGACCTCATGCTTAGCATGTAGGTATCTTAAACATCTCTTATAAATAGGCCCTTAGACAATCATAGAAATGCACTTAGCAATTGGTAGCACTAGCCTTTAGTAACAACAATTGGGTAGAATTAATGGTAGCATAGAAAAGCATATACAACATGAATACTCCTCTTAGGCTTATTGGTGCTAAGGTACAAACTGCCTTCCTGGGTGAAGTATCAAATAGGAGACTAAAGAGAATGATGAAGAATACGCATTCTCTGGAAATTATAGTGATAAAATGGGTCCTAGGACGAGATTGCGTGCAATATGAGGATAAATATAGAGTAAATACTATTATATGCTCACACTTCGTAGCCTCTTTGCTTGATATCTAGGTTCCAAAGCTCATGATTATCCGCCTGACACTGGAGATCTTCCTGAAGTGGTACCTCATGGGTCTTGGAGAAATTGTGGAGAACGCAATCTTTAGCCTGGGTTTACCCACTGCAAGTGACCTTCAGAAATATGTCGAGGAAGACATAGTGGTGCCATGGGTGCCATTTCTTAATGGTTTCTACCTTTACACGTAGGCTGAGCACTGTTAGAAGGTTACCCGTGCATGCCATTTCTTGCTGTGTATTTACAATGTGGTACTATTCTATGATGTAGAATGGTATACTAATTTCAGGAATTTGGATTCCTACCACCTCTCGCAATTACCGCTGTCAACCCGACTCCTGAGAATGAAGATGTTTCCGCTGCTGATGATCCTGCTCCTGCACTCATGGATGAAGACGTTCCTATCGCTGCCTCCGACTAAAAAAAACCACCTTCCCTCTTTTTGCCTTTTTTATATAAGCCCGAAAAAAGGCTTCCTTCGTATATAGCTATATATATATGTATACTTTGAAATATGGCCTCAAAGCTATTTTGAAGCTTGTAAAATCAAAGCATATCATACTTTTGAAATGAATACAACCTTTTGTATTATTTCATCTCTTTTCGTTCTTGCCATCATTGACATGGCTCATTTTCTGCTCCATTGAATTTTTCCATCCTTTTTGTCATATGTGTTATTCTCTGCATCATAATGTTAACCTCGGCTGCACCACAAATTTAAGAAGATTGTCTGGACAAACAAAAGAGCACAAAGGAAAATAACTACAATAATTACATATTTACATGGTAGAATTGTTTAATTAAGCAAAATAAAAAAATTTAAGGTGTAGTTCGTTAACAGGAATCCCTAGCGCTTCTCTTCCCATGTTTTCTGATTCGAATGTATTATGTAGCCTGCATTGAATTATCCTGAATAGACCCTCCCACAAGCTATCAAATTCCTCACGTTGACCGATTCTTGTAGTCTGCTTATTAAACCTTAACATTAGGTCCCTACATTTTGGACCTTGGTCCGAAACCCTTTCCTCAAACCACCTTTTTATCATAGTTTGGCGGTTGTTCATGGCCAATAGGGCCCTTTCTCTTTGCTCTTTCTCAATTGAGACAGTAGCAATGGTTGACTTACTACTAAATACATACATCATGAAATCCCTTGATAAGTTTGAGTTAACCAGTACAAGAGATGAGGAAATAACACCCTTCTCAATTTTTCCTCTGGCTTCTTTAGCCCATATGGAATCCTAGTCCTTCCTTTTAATCAAGGTAATTAGCCTAATTATCCCTACCCAAACAGAAATAAAATTACTTAAAAATTTGACCTTTCTTGAGAAAGACTGAACGCCTTTATTGTTGATCGAAAGGGGAGGTTCTTTGATGGCTTTCACTTGCTCGGGATTAACTTTGAAACTCCTTCTTTAACCTGGGTCTGATCGTAGTCCAAAATGGTCTCTAACAAAGAAAACAACCCCGAACCTGCTACATTTTGCGAGATTGATTCCATGGAGGGCAGTGGGTAATGATCCTTTAGTAATGCTCTGTTCAGGTTGCGGAAGTTGATACATAAGCAGATATCTCTATTCTTCTTTCAAACCTAGACTAAGTTGGATACCCTTGTGCTATGCTTGATTGAGAATACAATCCATGACTGAAGTAGCTTTGTTAACTCTTGTGCCATCAATGCTTCAATCTTGAGATTCATTGACCCCTATTTTTGACGATTTGGTTTGGCTCCTTCTGTCGGCTTTATCATATGCTGGATGATGCCGAGATCATATCCCTTGAGGTCATCATAAGACCAGGCTACCAACCCTTTATTTTTCCTCCAAAGGTCGATGAGCCTTTCTATATCTTGATACGGGATGTCCTTCCCGACTTCAGGTTTTCTGCCATCTTTGATATGGAAATCTACATAATCGCCTTTGTCTGCTTCAGACTCCCTCTTGTTATTGCTTGCATTGTCAGGATAAACAATTTTTTTGAGGGTGACGAGACCCTTCAAAAGCTTGTTTGACCTTAGTTGAATGTTTTTTTTGTCGTAGGCTTCAGTGATCCTTGGTCAGAGTTGGTCGGAAAACTCTCCCAACTATGAGTTGAATGAAGTGATGTGCTCATCACTTTCAAATACTTGCCAGCTCTGACCATTATCTAGAATTACTGGTCAGACTATCACCTATACAGAGTGTCTATTATGCATTGGATCAGAGACCAGTTTGAATTTGGATCTGATTACAGCCATGCGGTCCGCATTAGTATTTTTCCCTTGGGGAATAGTTTGGATATTGAGAGCTTCAAAGATCTTAATTAGGTCCCAGAATCTATGTCTATAGGATCTCATATGAACATTCTTTTTTGTTTTGATACCCCAAACTTGATTGGCGATTAGTTCAGAATTTGTGAACACCATGATTTGCTTGATGCCCATTCATTCTGCTAGGTTTAAACCTAGTGCAAGGCCTTCATATTGAGCCTCATTGTTTGAACAAGAAAACTAGAATTAGAAAGATCTGATTGTCTTCCCGTTGCTTGGGGAAGTCAGACATATCCTAGCTCCTACGCTGACCTCACATCTAGCACCATCAAAGTGTAGTGACCATAGCTTTGGGGCCAAAATGCCTTCGGGCTCTTTTGTCACCCTTGGGATGGCTTGGTCTTCATCATAAATGAAATAAGTCCCTAGTCTGGTGGCATGATAATTTTTGAAGGCGTCTTTATCAATGAACTCACTCAAGAGAACCTCATCTTGATTAGAATGATCTCTGGTGATTTCCTCATCTTTTAGAAGCTCAGTGCAGTACATATCCTCCTTGGTGATGGAGGTGTGAGCGGGTTCAAAGACTATCTTAGCCTCATCTGCAAAATGTTTCGAATGTAAAGGTTCAAACACCAGCTTCATTTTTTCTCCATGTTTGGTCCTTACAATTAGGCATGAACAATCTAAGGAAAGGTATCCAACCGGTTTAGAAGTGAATTCCCTAGACAAGCACATAGCGAATATGGGAGGAACATCAATGATCACGGTATCCTGCTTGACCGTGATACCCGGGCAGGAAAACAAAGTTAATGGAAGGTCCTTAATGATTCCCATAGTTTTAACCATATTCCCATCTAATTGTATAACCCCTTTATTCAAAGTTTCATAGCTCAATCCTAGGGCTTCAGGTATTTGCTTGGGCATGACTGTGGTGCTAGCACCAGAATCAATCATGGAGTTATGCAACAACTTCTTCCCCATAATAAGGGTTAGGAAAAAAAACTTTGGTTTTGGTTTATCCTAGCTAACTTTGACTAAGGATTCTTCCTCTTTGTTATTAGTAGAGGTCTCTTCTGCAATATTCACGAGGACCATTTTCAGAGGTGATTGATCAATAGTCTCCCGCTTAAGTGATCGCTCCTTTGGTTCCATGATCGGATCTTCTCAATGAGCCTTTTGTAGCAATGTCTTATGTTCTAGAATAGCTAAGATATCCCATAGGGACACATTAGCAAATGATTTTTTCAATTTTTCCACCACATTGATCGGTGGCGGATTTTGAGGCTTCTGCTCCTTAGCTTTAGTTATTACAATTTCCCTTTGCGGTGGACATTTTGACACCACTGCGGAGGTATCGAGGTTGTAGTCAAAATAACTTTTGGGATGTGGACTGACTAATTGTGGGATGATCAATTTTCCCATGAATCTCCTCTTGGAGTGAGTGTTGTAATCAGGCTGCACTTGTGGGGTTTTCAAAGTGGATGCATGGAATGTGAAGACCGCTTCCTCTCCTTCCATCCATGAGAAGAGGGAATGGTCAGGGGCTATGTCATTTTATTGGTCTAGAGACATCCCTTGCATTTGAGCAGTGAGTACGGTGTTTTCCATTTGTGGAGAGGCATATACATAACCCCCATTGTTCGACATCGTGCCTTGGTTGCGCTGCTTCGTCACCTTCTATTGTAGATTGCCACGTGGGCATTTTTGGGGCATATGTGAATCACCGCAAGGGAAACACCAGGGGTTGTCATCATCAAATAGATTGTTCTACCCTGCAATCAACTCTCTGCTTGTACTTGTTGGAGCAGCTCCCAATGGAGGGTACTGGTACTATTTGATTATTTTTCTGAGTCTACAGATTTGTGTGCACGGCTCCTTGGTATTGGTTGTGTTGGTAGGAGGGTCTTTTTCCTTGATAACTTTGGTAGGCTGGTCTCAGGGGATCGACCTGGTTGCGCTTGATGGAAGTTATCTCATTGGTCATAACCCACAACATTTCCTTTATGTCACTCATCTTGTCTCTCGAGGCATCGAAGGTGGAAGCAACATTCATGGGTATGATCACGTATGTGTACATGGATTGAGGAGAAGCAACCGTGGTGGTAGGCGACATCACCTGAGAAGGAATTGGTAACTCATGGAATATAAGCATGATGGGCTGAGGTGACAACTTTCTAGCATTAATTAGATTGTTCTCTGCTTTAATTGTGACACTATATGCATCTGGTAGAGTGGTTCTACTGAGTGACTGGATCATCATCGAGATGTCAGAGTTGATGGACTTTAGGTAGAACATGAATGCCAAGTTGGGTGATGGGCGGATTGCAGCCTAAATTCTTTTCCAAGTTATGTGGAACCGGGCGTTGAAGTCAGTCAGGGCCTCATATGGAGCTTGCTTGATGATCTCTAGCTGGTGATATTGGGAAGACCTATCTCTGTCATTCGAGAATATTTCATTAAAAGGATCCCCAAGCTGATCCCAAGTGTTGATAGTGTTAGCTGGAAAAATGCGATACCGATCTAATGCTTTTCCTCTAAAAGAAGCTGCGAGTAACCTCAATGCTATGTTTTGATCTATAACTCCGTGCACCAAACACACATCCACCACATCTTGCAGATGCTCAGACAATCTACTTGAGACATCTCGGGTAAATTTAGGAATAGCTTTGAAAGCAGATACTAGGATAGGGGCCCAAAAGATGGGTGCAAATGGGGCCACAAGGGAACTACTAGCATCCCAAGCCACACAATTTTGGTTAGCGATAGGTAACATGGCTGGTGGAGGATTCAAAAAATTCACATGATGGGTTCTAGTTGTTACTGTTCCTAGTGGTGATACCAACAAACAAGGGTTATTTACTGTTTGGGATCTTGTGACAGGTTGATGGCTCATACACTTGCTCAAGGTTTAAGCACATCTAAAAGGTCCCATTGGGCATGCCAAAAAAAAGAAACTGTTGATGCCAAAAATTGATAAGGTAACAACCTTTATGGGAAACTCAGTTAAAGGGGGGACCTATTACGCTAAAATGAATAACTTTCGGATTTTAAAGAAGCCGACTTCTTCTATAACCGGGGTTTTGAATGGGAAAAGGAAGCAAATATAAAAAATAAAGATCTAACTAGGGCGATGCGCCAAGGTTTAGACGTAAGGCACGATAAATCTATCTTTTGGGTGCGATTTAAGGGCCTATTCAACAATCTGTTATGTCTTGAAATAACAAACATCAAAGAGAGGGACTTGAATAATTAATTTCATAACATAAAATAATTTTCATAGAAATTTATTGAAAAGAAAGAGTCGGAGACATGATCCCAAATCAACATTGTATTCAAATTATAGAAGTTGCAAACAAGTTATTAGGTAACAACAACATATAATGTTTTTCAAATAGTTAAGAAATAGAGAGGCCAAATTACAAGGGCACAGTCTGTGAGTCTTTACAATTATCTAACAAAACAAAAGGCCTGGCATCTTTCTAATTTTTTTGCAGGTATTCGACCTTTTATCTAGGTTAAAAGAAGCAGTATATATAGCCAAAGGATTCTACCGCTTGAAATCTCGTAATAGAAAAGATTCTCGATCATGAGTAATGATGTTCACAGAAATGACTCATCACGACCATTGTAATAAAAAGATTCCCTAGCATGAACACAGTCACCCATGAGCCAGATTTATTCCCTGCGAATGATGGCGGTGGTCCCAACCTTCGAAAAAAGATAAGGCTTGAGTGATTACGTGTCACAGCCTTATAGGGTTAGTTAGGATGTGTGGCAAGATATCGGGGTCCGAAATTCATTCCATCTTTTCTGTGAATGAAAAGCCCGTTCTAAGGACATGTGGGGAAGTATTCAGTGTATCGACACCACTGTGGGGCCTGCCCGAAAGTGCATGCGGGAGGAGGCGACATGGCATGTGGTCAGGGCTCGATAGAGAAGGGAAGGGGAGCTCCCCTTCAATGAGCTACTAGACGACACGTGGAAGCAGTGGGCTGAGTTTGTTGAGAGGGCGACCAGGGGACTTCCAAAATATCAGGCATGGTCGGAAGTGAAACAAAACATCAAAACAACCCGAAGGGAGCATGGGATATATTTAATATCCACACATTGTTTTAAGGCTCCATGGACAGTTTTAAAATTATTTCTGGAAAATTCATAAGGAATCAAGTAAATTCCTTTTGCAGGGACATTCTTGGAGGTGCCATGTCAAATGTGCAAAAATAATGAAAGTTATATCTTTCACCGTTTGAGAGAAATTAACGTTGAAAATTTGTGTTTTAATGTTGAAAGTGTGCTGCTGGTTTATGGAAAGTTTAAATTTTAAAAATTTATGAGGGTTGGAGCGAAATAATTTTTCAAGGACTTGAGGACATTATCCCAAGCCTACTTGCCAATTTTCATGGGAATTGGAGAAATTTGATTTTCTCGCGTGTTGACACCCAATGACATCAAATTGGCATATTTAGTCTTCTTCAAATTAGTTTTCTAGAAAGATGGTTATTGCAAAAGAATAAACATTTATTCTTCATTATTTCAGATGTTATCCCTCCTTTTTTTCATTTATAAATTGAATTAGATTACAAGCTTTATTTTAATTAAAGAAAATAAATTTAAGAGAGACAAGATGAGGGGCATGGAATTTGAAGAGCAAAAATTTCAGAATGGGGGAAATGAATAGGTACAATCAAAAGAGAGAGTTTTAGAATTTAATAAAAAAATAAAGAAAATGATAGAGGAAAGAGGAGGGGGGGCTGCTGTGGAAAAAAAGGAGAGTGTTGTGTAGAGTTTAAGAGTGGAGGAAGCTGAAAAATACAGGTGGGGCTACATCTTTTGGTTATTTGAAATTGAATGATGCTATTCTAGAACATAAAAGGAGCCAATTGGTGGTTCAAAATGAATGAGGCCATGAAGGCCAATTGATTGTAATTGGTATTTGAATAAATAAATCAATGTTTTCTTGTAATTGTATTTGGTTGAGTTCTTGAATTATTGCTGTGAGTTTTGCTTTGCGGTTTGTGAATTGGTTGGTTGAAAGAGGGGAGTAGCCTCTTGCATCACTTAGTCATGAATTTTACTGGAGAAGCTTCTGGAGCATGTTTTTGAAGATTACAAGCAATTTGGGTTATGTTTTGGTAGCCATTCTTGGCTAGAATGTGTAGGTTGTTGTTGTAGGTGTGGATTTTCTTGGAGAGGATATGGGAAGTGTTTTGTTGTAGGTTTAATGGTGTGTAGCAGAATTTTTTTGATGAAGATGTCTATAGTTGAAGAGCAACATAATGGATTGTTGAAAAATGCAAATTGAAGAGCCCATTTCACGAAGTTGATTTGAGAGAGGAGAATTTGCAGCTTGTTTTTTATGTTGTTTGTTGTCATATAGCAAATTTATATCTATTTTTTAATGATTTTCTTCAGCCTATGTGGCTGCACAAACTTTTATAATCAAATTAATTTGAAATTGTGAAGCATTGTTGATAGATAAATAGAGAGGATTTAAAATCTATTGTTGCAAATTATTGTTGGTGTTGAAAGATTTTGTGTGAGGGTTTTGTAAGTCCCTACTTCATCACTTTGGATAAGTCTTGTTCGTGATATATTTCCCAACTCTTCTCTCTAGCATTTTAGTTATTATTTTGAACATCTAGATAACTAATTCATTATCTTTTTTGTCATTTTGAATATTTTGGTGTTTTATTAACTTTTTATTTTCATTACGTGTACAAACATCTTTCCTAGAATTGAGTGTAATAATCAAGGATCTCGTTTGGTTGAAAATGTGATGTGAAGACATCTACATGAAGCACTGATGTCCAAGATAGAAGCTTCCAAAAATCTATTATAGGTTCATCGGGATTAGTACTTTTTATTCTTGTTGAAATAAATTTGTAATTTATCTCCTACAAAGATATACTTTTATTACTTTCTTGTAGTTGAACATTCTGCATTGTAAATTTATAATTTCCTATTTAGTTATAAATTTTATATAAAAAGGATAATCAAGACATTGCTAGTAATATTAAAGTTGTCAATCCATCCTAATGCAATAAGTGAATTTTATCTCAAAGGAATTTAATTTCCTTTTGTTAGATTAAAATCCTCATTTAAATTAAATTTTGGTAAATTCACTACTTTAACATGAAAGTAATTTTTTTATCTTTCCAAAAGAGTAAAGTATAAAATATTAAAAAGGCTTTTTTTCCTTACTATTTGTTTGGTAGTTTAGATTGTGATTTGTAAACTCTTTTATGAGTTTTACAACCTGATCTCTCCATTCAAGTAATGTAGTTCAGAGAAGCCTTCACACTTATAACATGAAATAATCACAAACATTCATAACACCAATTCAAACTACCCAAATTTTACACGTGAAAAATTCACTGGGTACAAGAATAAAATTGTGTCACATTTTCGACCAACTAAATAGCTTTGACAAAAATAATTTCACCCTAAATATTTTTGGGCGAAACAAATCCATCCAAAACCATCTGACCTACATGTGGTGCATATAGTTTTGGGTGAAACCCTTTTTCTTGAAACTATAAAATAATTGGTTTTTTATTGAAAATTTGAAATGTGACTAAATTTATGTGTATCAATTGAAAGTTTTTCTTGAAAAATCATTTTGATTGAAATTGTCTATGTGGTTGCCTATGTGGCAGCTTAACCCCTCTTTTGGGGCAAATTCAAAAAACTTCAACTTCAACTCTGAATTTCTCCAACTAGGGGTAATTTCATGAACATGTAAAAATACCTTTTTATAGAGCTCAGAGTCTAGAATCCACTTTTTTTGTTGATATTTTGATTTTTTTATTATTATTTTTTAAAATTTATTGTAAGTATGTTTTATAATCAAACATAAGGCTAATTAGAAATTAAACAATATTAAAAAGTATTCATTTTAAAAAAAAAATTATGTGGTGCACTAGAGGAAAGAATCCTCTCCAAAAGGGTATAATTTTTTTAAAAAATTGATAAAAAAAACTAGACAAAATATGATGTCCCATGAAAACTATGATGTTTTGGTGAAGTTTCACTTTAAAATGTTATCACCACAAAAAAAATCTTGATTTTTTTCCATGCACTAGATATTGAAGTTACCTATTTGGGGAAAAAATAGGAAAAAAATTGTTTGCTCCTTTTTTGTGACATCCCATCAACCTCACTTGTTTTTGAAATTTTCCATAATTCAAAATTTTCTCTTAAACTTATAAAAAAATATGTCAAATCAAATTTTAATTTTAAAAAAATATTACAATTATAAACTTTATCAAGAGTTATAAATTTTATTAATTTACGTCATTTTGAAATTCAAAACATAAAAGCCACTTTTTTTCGCTCGAAGTTAATTTTTTATATTTGTGTTAGCTATTTCCTTTAAAAAATGTGACTCAAGTTTGTGCTTTTACCCCACTACTAGGATGCCACAATCCCCTCCTCCAATAACATTAGATCTTGCTTCCCCATCCAAAACTTCTCCTCGTATTGATGTGGGTTTTAATCATGAGGTTTCTCTTCAAGCCTTTGATTCTGAAATACACAACTTAGATCAACATTTACACCAGTTCTAATAATTCTTCGCGAAGGACACCCTCACTTAAGCAGTGCCTATCCTTAAAACTATTTGAAACATGTTGGTTAAAAAAACCTCGATATTAGAATTTCTTAGAGGATAAGCACACATTATCCACAAAACTGTATCATTGTACACTTTAATTTCAACAAACACAATAGATTCACATTCATGAATTATTGGCACACAACTTTCCATGTCAATTAGAGTTCCTATCATGCACATGGTGACTATTACACCCATGGCCATGGGTGCTCCTCTTGCTATTGGTATTTGAAATAAATTTTGGCACCTCTTTTCCCCTTCAATCCATTGATTAAACTTCTTTGCTCCACAAAATTCCACCACTCACATGCATACCACATACCTTGTCATTAACCAACTCTTAAAAAATGTTGGCCAATTGCATAACCAACTTACTTCTATGACTACCACATCTACTCAACCTCTTATTGATCTATATTATATGTATATCTATTTATCCTTGTACATCCTTTCTACTCCCTTACCCACAAGATTTGAGGTGCATAGGTTCAAGAAGTATAATTGAAAAGGTGATCCTCAAACACATGTTTCTGCATTCACTTCCTTGTGCAGTGAATTTTTATTTCAAGATGCTTTGTTAGCAAGTATTTTCCCATGGTCATTGAAAGTCACCATGTTTAATTTTTTTCTCAGTTCTTAATAATTCTATTATCACTTTTGGGAGATTAATTAACTATTTCCTTCAATCTCTCTTTTCTCAAATCTTGAATCGTGTACATTCATTTAAAATTTGTAGTCATTGCTCCATGATAAAATGGTGCAGGAGCACCAATCAAAATTTGGAGGTTTTGGTGTCATGTTGTGTCTTAGGTTCTAGGGGTGTCAATTTTGGTTTGAATAAGGTCTTGTAAGACCATTTGTAGAGATCAAATAATATTTGGGTCGATGAGTCAAGTTTTGTGTAATGTTTGAAAAGTTGTTAAGTGGTTGTAAATAAAATGACAATTGTTTATATTGTGTGGAAGTTGAATGGCAAACCCCCTCAAATGGTGGTTGTGACCATTGGGATTCAAGGGGGAAACATCTAAATGTACTCACAAACCTCAAGAAGGAGGATTCTGATCGTTTTAAATAAAATTTATCATCTTTGTGTCTTGTTTTGCATTGTAAGCTCTGCAATTTTATTGTTTTCTACAATTGTATGATGTTGTACAGACTCATTGTGAAGGATATAATACATGGTTGGGTAGAGAAAAAAACTACCTTTCAAATGCATTTTTTTTGAAGCCTTAACTCAATGTTTGAAGCGAGATATTCCTATTTTTCTGTAGGTGCTTTGTTAGAGTTAGGGTAACTAGGGTTTGATAGAAAAAATGCAATAGATCTCCATTCCACTGTTGAAAACTTTTGATTCTTGGTGGAATGGAAATATGTGTCTGGTTTTTTCGTTGAAAAAGGCTTAGGGTAGGGGGAGTTGGTTTGTGAGGGTTTTAGGGATTCCAAAGGGACCGTGGCATCATCTTTCACATGTTTATTGACAAGTTGAGTGGTGCAGATGCCATGAAGTCATTATTTTTTTCTTTGGGCCCTTGAAACCTATTGAATCTTGATTTTTGACATCTTTCACACCATTCCAAGGTGTTGAGTTGTGTTGGTGAGTCTTTTGTAGGGTGGTTTCTTTGAGAAAAAGGCCTAATTGGGCTCGGTACAGTCAAGGTTCACTCACATTTTCTGAAACAACCTTGCTCTTTCTTGTGATATGTTGGTTAGGATAGTGATGGGTATGTGTGTATGGAAGGTTTTGAATATTTGTGTCCAGGTGTGGAGTTTATGCTTTTAAAACCTCATTTGCAGACCTACTAGAACTTGGTGAAAGATTGGTGTGGCAAGCCTAATAGGGGATTTACCCAAGGGTCTCGATTTTGTGTAGTTCATCATCTCACCCCTATCTTGCATCAAAGTGGTATCAGAGCTTAGGTTTTGATTGGGAGAGTTGTGTGTGGAATCAAACTTGTAGAAGTGATTTTTGCTTCCTAAGGGAAATACAGTACTCTCAAGGGAAGTGAGGACAGTAAAGGAGAATCAAGATGGCATGCTGGCTAGGATAGCAGACTTAGAAGCAAACCCAAGAAGGAAGAGGGACACTGATGAGGAGAGTGACCAAGAAGAGGAAGAGATTGAAGGGGAGAGTGAAGCCCCTCAAGGTGGAGCCCAAGAAGAAGAGTTGGGTCCAGATGACATAAAGTTTATAAAGGTACTTTAGGCTGCCAGAGCAGACAACGTGGACATCAAGTTGGATTTTCCAATTTATGGTGGAAAAATGAATAGTGAGGCGGTATTAGACTGGATAGATGCCTTTGACAACTATTTTGATTACAAAGAGACCCCTGAAAATTAGAAAGTGAAAGTGGCCAATACAAAGCTAAAGGGGCCAACATTGAATTGGTGGAACTACCTTCAAGCAAAGAGGGTAAATAAAGGTAAGCCCAAGATCAAATCTTGGGATAGAATGATATCAAAGGTGAAAGCTCAATTCCTACCGAGTGACTATGAGATTCAAATTTTTAGGAGATTGCAAAATTTGAAACAAAAGGAGATGGATGTGATGGCATACATAGAAGAATTCCATAAATTAAGCATGAGAGCAGGCCACCATGAGGATGAAGTGGAGAAAATTGCAAGGTACATCAATGGCTTGAGGATTAGCATACAAGATGAGTTGATTTTAGCCACTCCTAGAAGTGTTGAGGAGTGTTTCCAATTGGCCACCAGGGCTAAGGAGAAGATAAAAAGCAAGCAAGAGCAACAAAAAAGAGGCAGAGGAAAGAACAATAGAGGAAGAGGTAACTTTGGAGGGGGCAGAGGACAATTTCAAAAGCAGCAAGGAGAATCTAGTGGGCAACAAGAGCAACTTAATGAACCAAGAGGAGGATTTAGGGGAAGGAGATCAAACACAAGAGGAAGATTTGGAAACCAAGGTAGGGGATCCAATACCTTTTCTAGGAGATGCTACCAATGTGGCCAAATTGGGAAACCTACTTGGAGATGTCCTGACAAACAAAGCACAAGCTCATATGGGGGAGAGAGGACACAAATTTCCTGAGAAGAAGATGGAGAGAGTGTGAACTAACCTTCATTGCATGTAGGTCCATAAGTGGGAGAGAATTTTCTCATGAGGAGGACACTAATTAAGGTCCCAACGACCAAGGAGTGACCACAAAGGAAGGATTTATTGAGAATTACATGTAAGGTACAAGGTAAGGTATGCAAGGTGGTACTGGACTTTGGTTCTACTGATAATCTTGTTTCATTAGAAATGGTAGAAAAGCTAAAACTTAAGAGGATTCCTCACTCTACACCATATAAGATTTCTTGGCTTAATAAAGACCAACAAGTGCTTGCAAGTGAACAATCATGGGTGGAGTTAAATATTGTCCCATATAAGGATAAAGTACTCTGTGACATCCTCCCAATGGATGTATGGCACCTCCTCTTTGGTAGGCCTTGGTAGTTTTCATTAAAGGCCCAACATGATGGTGAAAAGAACATCTATGTCGTTGATAAAGATGGGGTATCATATACCCTCACACCTTTGAAAGAAGATAACAGTGTAGTCCATGAAGGACCTAATGTCGTGATTGTGAAGGAGAAGGAGTTTTTGAAGAGTCTTGAAGAGGGAGAAGGTGGATATGCTATTGTGGGAAAGCCAATTTATGATGCAACAATAGATGACCAAGAAGAAGTTCCTGATGAAGGGCAGACCTTGCTTGACAAGTATGAGAACATTATAGTGGATGAGTTGCCAAACAATTTTCCACCAATCCGTGATGTTACTCATCATATTGACTTAATCCATGGTGCAAGTCTTCCAAATAAATTTTCTTATAGAATGAAACCTCAACAAAATGAGGAGATCAAAAATCAGGTGCAAGAGCTGTTAGATAAGGGTCTGGTGAGGAAAAGTCTTAGCCCATGTGCTATGTCAACTGTTTTGGCACCCAAAAAGGATGGAGAGTGGAGGCTTTGTAGGGATTCAAGGTCCATCAACAAAATAACTATCAGGTACAGATTTCCCATACCTAGGATGGATGACCTTATGGACAATTTGGTAGGGGAAAAATACTTTTCAAAGATAGATTTTAAAAGTGGCTATCACCAGATAAGGATTAGAGAGGGTGATGAGTGGAAGACAACTTTTAAAAAATAATGAAGCCCTCTATGAATGGTTGGTGATGCCCTTTGGGTTATCTAATGCTCCTAGTACATTCATGAGACTCATGAATGAGGTGTTGAGGGATTTCATCAATAATTTTGTAGTAGTATACCTAGATGACATCTTGGTATTCAGTAAAACAAAGGAAGACCACTTGGAGCACTTGGATAGAGTGTTGGGAAAGCTACATGAAGAAAAATTAATGATTAACCTCAAGAAATGTGAATGGATTAAGCAAGAGTTAGTGTATTTGGGCTTTGTGATTTTAGGGGGTGAATTGAAGATGGATCCTAAGAAGGTTGAGGCCATTCTTAGTTGGCCAACACCTAGGAGAGTTGGAGAAGTCTGTAGCTTCCATGGGATAACAAGCTTCTATTGGAAGTTTGTAAAGAATTTCAGTCACATTGTTGCACCAATGGTAGACACCATCAAGGGGGAGAAGAAAGGTAGATTCAATGGACCAAGGAGGTTGGTCAAAGCTTTGAGTATCTCAAGAAAAAGGTAGCACATCAACCAGTTCTTGATCTCCCTGATTTTGATAAAGTATTTACTATCGAATGTGATGCTAGTTGTTTTTCCATAGGGGTAGTGCTTAGTCAAGATGGGAAACCAATTGCATTCTTTAGTGAAAATTTGAATGAGGCTAAGAAGAGATACTCATCTTATGACTTAGAATTATATGCTATGGTGCAAGCTCTTAAGAAATGGAGGCTCTACTTGCTACCTAAAGAATTTGTGGTGTTTATTGACAATCATGCCTTGAGTTTTTTGAACACTCAAGAGAAATTGAATCATAGACACATGAAGTGGGTTGAGTACTTAAAGGCTTAAACCTTCACTATAAAACATAAGAAGGGACAAGCCAACAAAGTGGCTGATGGTTTGAGCAGGAGGGAAGTATTAGTGCAAGAGGTGCAGCTCCAAAGTATGGGTATAGATTCACTCAGAGGTATGTATAAGAATGATGAAGACTTTCATGATGTTTTCACTGTTTGTGAACAATCACAAGGGTCATTTCATAGTGAATATGCAAATTATGTGTTACAAGATGGGCTACTCTTGAAGGGGGCTCAATTGTGTATACCGAGATGCTCTATGAGGGAGAATTTGGTTAGGGAGAAGCATAGCGGGAGCCTAGGATGCCATTTTGGCTGTGATAAGACTTTGGACCAAGTTAAAAGATTCTATTATTGGCCTAAGATGCACTTGGATGTCAAAAGGTTTGTGGAAGGTTGTGTCATCTGTCAAAGGTCTAAGGGAACAAGTTCAAATGCTGGTTTATACCAACCTTTACCAATACCTAGCAGACCATGGGAAGCAATAAGCATGGATTTTGTCCTGGTTCTACCAAGGACATCAAAAGGGTGTGACAACATATATGTTGTAGTAGACAGATATAGTAAGATGGCACACTTTATTGCCTACAAAATCACCAATGATGCTTCTCATATTGCAAGTTTATTCTTCAAAGAAACTGTAAGAACTCATGGTTTTCCACTGTCTATAGTGTCTGGCAGAGATTCAAAATTTATTGGCCATTTTTGGAGGACATTGTGGAGGAAATTGGGAACCAATCTGACCTACAATTTGGCCTGTCAACCTCAGACATATGGGAAAATTGACGTTGTCGATAGATATTTGGGGAATCTATTAAGGTGTCTAACTAAGGAGCATAAACAAGCTTGGGATTTTATATTACCACAGGCAGAGTATGCCTATAATGATTCAATCAACCAAATTGTTGGAAAGAGTCCCTTTGAATTTGTGTATGGGATGCACCCTAGAGGAGTCTATGAGTTGAGATATCTGAGTGGGGTGAACAATAAGAGTGCTCAAGGAGAGGATTTTGTTGCGACCATGCATGATATACATAAAAAATTCAAAGAGACACTTGAGAGGAATGTGGATAAGTACAAGAAGAAGGCAAACTTGAAGAGAAAGGATGTACAATTTAAGGTGGGTGATCTAGTGTTGGCACGTATGAGGAGGGAGAGATTGCCTAAAGGGAAGTACACCAAACTGATGATGAAGAAAATAGGGCCTTGCAAGGTGGTCCATAAGTATGGGAACAATTCCTATGAGATTGAACTTCCACAAGGAGTTGCCATATCACCTATCTTTAATGTGGCTGACTTATATCCCTATAAAGGATCTATTTTTGCAGAAGAAGAAGCAGGTGAACCTAAGAATGCAAATAAATATTGGATTAAGGACCTCCCACCTGCTCAACCTATGTAGCTTGAAACCATTCTAGATTCAAGGGAGGTGAAGAGAACAAGGAGGAAGGTCTACAAGGAGCATTTTATCAAGTGGCTTGGAATCCCTAAAGAAGAAACAACCTAGATGTCTAAAGAAGACATTGCAAAACATGGAAGGACTGTTGAAGACCTCATTTCATTAGGAGGATGCAATATTCCCTCTCCAGGTGTATGGTGCAGAAGCACCAATTAGAATTTGGAAGTTTTGGTGTCATGTTGTGTCTTAGGTTCTAGGGGTGTCAATTTTGGTTTGAATAAGGTCTTGTAAGACCATTTGTAAAGATCAAATAATATTTGGGTTGGTGAGTCAAGTTTTGTGTAATATTTGAAAAGTTGTTAAGTGGTTGTAAACAAAATGACAATTGTTTGTATTGTGTGGAAGTTGAATGGCCAACCAACCCAAATGGTGGTTGTGACCGTTGGGATTCAAGGGGGAAACATCTAAATGTACTCACAAACCTCGAGAAGGAGGATTCTGATCATTTTGAAGAAAATTTATCATCTTTGTGTCCTGTTTTGCAATATAAGCTTTGCAATTTCATTGTTTTCTGCAACTGTACAACGTTGTACAAAATCATTGTGAAGGATAGCATACATGGTTGGATAGAGTACATAACTAAATTTCAAATGCATCTGGTTTGAAGCCTTAACTCAATGTTTGAAGGGAGATATTCCTATATTTTTGTAGGCACTCTGTTAGAGTTAGGGTAACTAGGGTTTGATAGAAAAAATGCAATAAATCTCCATTCCACTGTTGAAAAATTCTGATTCTCAGTGGAATGGAAAATATGTGTTTTTTTTTGTTGTTGAAAAAGGCTCAGTGCAGGGGGAGTTGGTTTGTGAGGGTTTAAGTGATGCCAAAGGGACTGTGGCATCATCTTTCACATGTTTATTAACAAGTTGAGTGGTGCAAACACCATGAAGTTAGACTATTTTGCTTTGGGCCCCTGAAACATGTTGAATCTTGAGTTTTTACATCTCTCACACCATTCCAAGGTGTTGAGTTGTGTTGGTGAGTCTCTTGTAGGGTGGTTGCTTTGAGAAAAAGGCCTAATTGGGCTCAGTACAATCAAGGTTCACTCACATTTTCTGAAACAACCTTGCTCTTTCTTGTGATATGTTGGTTAGGATAGTGATGGGTATGTGTGTATGCAAGGGTTTGAATATTTGTGGCCATGTTTGGAAGTTATGCCCTTAAAACCCCATTTGCAGACCTACCAGAACTTGGTGAAAGATTGGTATGGCAAGCCTAATAGGGGATTTACCCAAGGGTCTCAATTTTGTGTAGTTCACCAACTCACCCCTGTCTTGCATCGTAAAATTATCTTAATGAAACATCTTATGTACACTTTTACACAACCTTGCAAGACTATTAGTATTTTGTGAGATAGTATTGGGGTTCTACCTCATCGAATCCCACTAATACCCAAGGTGATGACTCTTCTTCACAAAATTATAAGAGAAATAAGCTTTTCCAAAAAAAAAATGCTATTAACAAATCTCAAATTTTTTACATGCCTATTATAGGGCTTCATAAGTGTAGACAATTTACTAAACTATCTAAATCTCTACACAACATTATGCAAAATTTGTTTGGGCAAAATTGTGATTGGAAACTTTAAGGTTATGGCTAAATTCTTTGTGGGATATCTTAGTTTGTTCCTTGTGTCAATATGAGACATAGGAATTATGAAAGGCGTAATAGCTATATGCTTAAGAGCTAATATAAAAAAATTAAGTAAGAATGAAATACATTTATAAATTCCAAAAATATATTAAGATAGAATCAATTATTAATTCCGTTCTATTTATGCGACAAGCACTACATAGAGCAGCAGGAAATCGATAGGAACCAGATAGGGTCACTTCTGTTTTAGTCCTTAGAATTACTATTTCAATATTTTCAATTATAGCAGACAGAGGAAAGGATAAACAAAAAATTCAAGAACCAAATTCTCTTATCAAATCATTGTTGATATGTGGCGATTGATCATGAAAATACTGCACACTCATAATGTATCCTTGCTGGGGTTCAGGGTCAGGCCGAGCCTCGAGCGGGGGTTTAGGGGCATAGCCCCCAATTTTTTTTTCCAATTAAATCATCAAGGTTTTCCCGTTGACACGTCAAATGAAAAATGACATTATAAAACCCTAATTCTAGAAGGTTCAAAAAAGATTTTTATAAGCAACTGGGATGTATGTTGAAGCAGGGTGTGTTCACGAGATTGTAATCTATTTTCCACTGGATAATAAAATCATTGGGTGACTAAATTTCTGTGGATGTAGCCCATATTGGGTGAACCAAGTTAAATTTCTACGTTGATCTCTTTTGTGTTATTCTTTATTGTTATTTCTAGGTTATTTAATCTGCATATAATTGTTAATATTTATTGCTCCAATCTGCTTGAACCCTCACATCTGGTATCAAAGCCGTGTGTATTTCGGTTGATTGGTAGGAAACCTCTAGATTTGAGTGGGAGCAATGGAAGAAGGAAAATTCAAGGTTGAGAAGTTCAACAACCAGAATTATCAATTATGGAAGATGTAGATGGAAGATTATTTGTATCAAAAGGATCTATGGTGGCCATTTCAAGGAAAAACAAAGAAAGAGGCTACTATGTCTGATGAAGAATGGGAGATTCTGGATAGAAAGGCATTGGAAACCATTCAGTTGTTCCCGTCATCTATAGAATTCAATATAACAGAAGCAAAGACAATAGAGGATTTGATGGAACATTTAGGTAAATTATATGAAAAATCCCTAGCCTCAAATAATGTATTTCTCATGAAGCGTTTGTTTAATCTGAACATGACTGAAGGTGGATTTGTGACATATTATTTAAATGAGTTTAATATGATTAGTAGTTAGTTAACTTTTGTAAAAGTGAATTTTGATCAAGAGTTGAGGGCTCTCTTGGTTTTATGTTCTTTTCCAGAAAGCTGGAATAGCTCTTGCTAATGGATGTAAGTAACTTTGTCTCTAGTTCAAATACATTAAAATTTGATGATGTTGTTGGTGTTATCCTTAGCGATGAAATGCAATGAAAAAACATAGGTGAGACTTCAACATCCTGTAATTATTTGACTATAGAGAATAGGAGAAGAACAAAGGAGAGGGAAAATCCCAACAAATCATGGGAAGTCACAAGGGAAATCAAAGAAAGACATATCTAAATCTAGAGGAAGACTGGATTGCTGACACTATGGAAATCCAGGACACTGAAGAAGGATTGCTGGTCTCAAAAGGGAAAACAAGGAGATGGACAATATGATGACAATAAGGAAGCTAATGTTGCAAGTAATAAATTACAAGATTCTTTAATTTTATGTTTAGATATTGTTAATGATTCCTGGGTATAGATTCAGGGGCTTCATTTCATGTGACACCCCATAGGAAATATTGTGTAGATTATGTTCAAGGTGATTCTGGACAAGTATATTTGGGTGATGATGAACCCTGCTAGATTGTTGGAAAAGGAAAGATAAAAATCAAGTTGCAGAATGGAAATGAATGGTTGCTACCAGGGAAAACTTTAGTGGTGAATATTTGCCAATTGGCTAATAATAGAAATCAGGAGCTCCAAAAATGACTAATAGTACAAGCTGAAATGAAGACTAAATTGCCAGGTTTTTACGAAAAAATAATTTTGTCTCGATTAATTCGCCATGTAAACGATGCGTCATCAAAACTGATTTGCTAGTATTTTATACAGTTACTAAAAAATTTAATTATATTCACCAGTAATATTATATTCCTCCGATTAATTTTGGGGCAATATCGCCACTAATAATAAATTACTATTTAATTTGAGGAATATTTTCTTTTATCTATTGCCATAGATTAGTTTTTTAATCAAACGGTTGTAGGTTGATTCTGGGCCCTAATATACATGTACCTTTTAAAAGGCTTGTTGAATTTTGGGCCACATGATTAAATCTAATCATGTGGCCCAAAAAAAATTTCGAGCCTCAACAAGCCTTTAAAAAGGCACATGTGTATTAGGGTGCGGAATGAATTTGCAACCATCCTTCGTTCTATCAGTGGGACGCCAGATAATGTTTCCCCGATGCCCATAGTTTCCCCGATGCACCATAAGATTGTGATGGGAGTTCTGTCGATGAAACATTGTTAGGCTGATGGTGTTGAATTTTGTTAGGAATGGGGGAAGATTTGGCTGTTGACCCTGCCTGTATTGTGATAGGAGCGCGCCAAGATTCACTAGGATTCACCACTATGATTATTATTTTTACTAATTATTTATTAAGATTCGCCATGATTTTACAAAAATTTTAATACTGTGCATAAGATTCGCCAAGAAAATTAATATTTTTTTTCAAATAAAATGAGAGATTCACCAGGATTTTACACCTTCGCCAAGGGGGGGGTTTCTTAAAGTTATCCCTGGTTGCTACAGGAGGTAAGGCATGTTCCAAATTTGAGAAGAAATTTAATTTCTACAAGACAACTAGGTAGTGAAGGCTGCATAGTTACCTTTTCAGGCAAAGTTTGGAAGGTCACTAAAGGTGTATTAGTAATGGCCAAAGGTGAAAAGGTAGGAACATTGTATTTGTGTAATGTTAATACTTATTCTACCTTAGCTGCTCTATAAATAGTTGCCCCTGAGACAGTTATAAAACTTGCTATAGGATCAGAAACATAATTGTGGCACCATAGAATTGGGCACATGAGTGAGAAAGGGATTAAGATCCTTCACTCCGAAAATTTGCTACCAGGTCTGAAGAAGATTGACATGGAGTTTTGTGAAAATTGTGTTTATGGAAAACATAAAAGAGGTCGATTTCTCAAAGTTGGGAAAGACAAGAAGAGTGAGAAATTAGAGCTTGTGCATTCAGATGTGTGGGGACCAGCTCAGGTATCTTCTCTTGGTGGATCTTGCTATTATGTTACTTTTATTGATGATGCAACTAGGAAACATGGGTGTATTTCCTAAAACAAAAATCAAAAGTATTTGAAACTTTAAAAATTGGAAAGCTTTGGTTGATAATGAGACAATTTTTTTTCTCAGATCTAATAATGGAGGCGAGTATTGTAGCAGAGAATTTAAAAATTAATATTCATAAAATGGAATTCGTAGGTAGAAAATGGTTCCTGGAACCCCACAAGAAATTTGTGTGTTTGAAAGGATGAATAGGAACATTATGGAGCGTGCAAAGAGCATGAGGTTGCATGTTGGACTACCCTTACACTTTTAGGTAGATGTTGTACATGCCTCTATTTATTTAATAAATAGGGGACCTTCAAATCCTTTGGATGGTGGCATTCTAGAGGAGGTAGGGATGGGTAAAAGGGTAAACTATTCATTTTTGAAAATATTTTGTTGTGAAGCTCTTGTCCATGTTGATATTGAAAATAGAACCAAGCTTGAGGATAAGTCTAAAAAATGTACCTTCATTGGATATGGAGTAGATGAATTTGGTTATCGGTTATGGGATTATAAAAATCATAAAATCATCAGGAGCAAAGATGTTATATTCAATGAGAAGGTCATGTATAAGGATCAATTGCAGGAAAAGAAGCATGAACAAGCCAAAAAGGAATATGTGGTGCTGGATGAGATTCTAGAAAATAAAATGCGAATGGTACCTGATGCTTAGCAACAACAAGTTATCCCACAGACTCCTACAGGTGTTACACGTTCTACAAGGATAACTAGACCTCTAGAAAGATTTTCTCCATCATATATTCTATATTATTAACTGGTTCTATTGAACTTGAAGGTTATGAAGAAGCAATGTAGGTGGATACCAAAAAGCAGTGGGAGCTAGGCATGAAAGAGGAAATGGATTCCTTGTTGTAGAATTAGACTTGGGACTTAGTCCAATTGCCTATAGGTAAAATAACACTACCAAATAAATGGGTTTACAGGTTGAAGGAAGAAGATGGAGGAAAGAAAAGATAAACAAGGCTATACAATACCCCACTTATGGGGTAGAGGTGAGTGATGTCCACCTCAGGTTAGGGAGGACACTAGATAGATCTTCATCCCCCAAATCACTGAGATGGAGGATGAGGAATTTGTAATCGAAGCTTTAGATAATTCACCTCTAGAACCTAGATACTCAGGTAAACCCGACTATCTCAAGTCTAGAGCCTCCTTTCCCTGAGCATTTAGCCATTCAAAAAAATCATACCTAAGCTAAGACAAAACTATTGGGCTAGCTTAAGGATTTCAGTATCAAGATTCCCCTCATCCAAGCTATCAAGGATATCCCAATCTATACCAAGACAGTAAGGGACTTATGTCTTAAGAAACCAAGGAGAAAAAGGAAGGACCCTCAAACATTTGATGTCCTAGGAAACCTTGCTGATATTATGCTAAGGAATATAACTGTCCTTAAATACATAGACCATAGAATTCCAGTAGTGGATGTAAAGATCAATAGGACCCTTATCAAGAATACCTTGATTGACCTAGGGGAAATAATTAATATCATGACTAAGGAGACAATGCAACTACTTCCGTTAGCTAACCTTAGACCTACACCAATTGTTTTATAGTTGGAAAATAGGTCAACAATAAAGCCTGAGGGAATCATTAAGGATTTAGTCATTGCCTTAGATTAATGGGAATATCCTATAGACTTTATAGTCTTGCATCAAAAGGTAAATCTTGCAGGATATCCACTCATTTAAGGTAAACCATGGTTAGATACAACTGACGTATTCATAGGTTCTAGGTCTAGGAACATGATAATATCCAATGGTATTGTGACCAAGAAATTGGTTATCTATCCACCAACCCAACCTCATGAAAACCTAGAGAAAACTATATGGCCTACCTTAGATGAAGAAGATCACTATTCCCTAGAAACTTTGATGACAATATAACACAACCCTTTGTTAGGCTGTTGAGATGAGGATGACTTAAAGACCATATTATATAGAACAACTGCGGTAGGGGCCCACAATGACAAGACTACCTTTTATGTCTGTGACATCCACTGTAGAACATTATACCTCCAAATTCATCAAAGGAGGTATCCCAATTGTTCCATTCCCTTTTTCCACAATAATGTGTTCCCAACATTAGTGGCCTTGAAATCTCATTTGTGCAATCAGAATCCAAAACATGGGAAATTATACCAAGTAAAACCCTGAACATCAATAATGGATTAATTGAAGAACAACAAAATTCCCTAAACACTGTGTTGTAGGCACATGCATGAGCCTTTTCATGGGACTACCATGATATGAAAGGAATCAATCCAAAACTTTGCATACATAGGATCTATATAAATGATAGTTTCAAGCCAATTAGATATCACCAAAGGAGAATGAACCATGTCTTGAGAAATAGTCAAGAATGAGTTGCAAAAGCTACTTAATGTAGGACTCATTTATCCCATTTCTAATAGCCAATGGGTGTCACCATTAGTCATTTTTCGTAAGAAGGGAGGAAAATGGAGGGTATGTGTGGAATATAGGGAGTTGAACATAACAAATAGAAAATATCACTTCCCCCTACCTTTCATTGACCAAATGCTTGATTCCTTAGCAAGGAAAAGTACTTCTCTTTCCTGGATGGGTTTAGTGGCTATAACCAGATAAAGATAGATCAAGAGGACCATGATAAGACTAAATTTACATGCCCTTGGGGTACCTATGCCTATTATGTTCTTCCCTTTGGACTATGTAATGCCCCAACAACTTTTCAGAGGGTAGTGCTAAGTATCTTTTTAGACTATACTTATGATTCCATGGAAATATACATGGATGAATTCATTACATAAGGATACACCTATGAAGATACACTAAAAAATATGGAAAAGGTTTTGAAAAGGTGTAAAGAACATAATCTATCATTGATTCATGAAAAATGTTTTATGATGATGACTCAAGGGATTTTTCTAGGACACTTTATCTCAAGTGAAGTTATTCAGGTGGATCCCAACAAGATTGAGATTATTTCTACACTTCTTGTGCCATAAAAGCAAAAATATGTCAGGAGCATTTGGGAAATGCAAGCTACTATAGGAGATTCATCCAAGATTTTAGCAAAATTGGAGCACCCTTGTTTGTCTTATCACCAAAGACTTCTGCATATATTGATGTTGATTGGGTTGGTTGTGTTGATGATAGAAGAAGTACCAGAAGCAAAGATTTATTTTTGGGAGATAGATTGGTCTCATGGTTTAGTAAAAAGCAAGATTCAGTCTCCTTATCAACAACAAAAGCATAGTAAATTGTTGTAGAATCTTGTTGCACTCAATTGTTATGGATGAAGAAAAATCTAAAGGAAATCAAGGTGATGTATGATGGACCCATTCTAATTTTGTGTGATAATACAAGTGCAATCAATATTTCAAAGAATCCAGTGATGTATGCTAGAATGAAACATATATCTATTAGGTATCACTTCTTAAGAGAGAAAGTTGTGGATCAAGAAGTAAGATTAGAGTATTTGCATACAAAATAATAGGTTGTAGACATATTTACTAAGACACTTTCAAAGGACACATTCGATTATCTTAGACATAAGTTATGGGTTGTTTCCCCTCATTCTTCTAACTAGATGCATAATTGATGCATCTGTCTAGGGGGAGAAATTCAAGACATATTTTCATCCCTAGATTGATGAAGGCTACCTCTTAGGGGGAACATGTAGAAGGATGATAAAATTTGTGAAGAAAGGGGGAGATTGTATGTAGATGCAAGCATAGTTGAAGACCACTAGCCCTTTTCCCTTGATGTCAAAGGGGGAGAAAATTGTATATAAGGTCAATGTTTCCATGAATGCCAAAGGGGGAGATTATTGCAAGGTTCTTGTTGGTGTTGTCAATGACATCAACATAATGGAGATTGCTACTGATATTGTCATTAATGTAAGAAGAGTAGTAATGTATGGATGGTTGCATATGCTACAATCAGTATGTTAATTAGAATTATTATGTATGATGATGGTTATCATGAGGTTTCTATAATAGTTTTTCTATATTTTTTGTTGCTCATGAACAGGTTGTTGATTATCTAGAATACTGAGAGGGGGGTGAATCAATATTCTATTAAACCGTTCAGCTGAAAACCACCAAATTATTAAAGAACATATAACTGCAAATAAGAATGAGGACATTGAAATGAACATGTCACCACAAAACACATCAACACCAGATTTTTACATGGAAAACCCAAAATGGGAAAAACCACAGTGAGGATTAGCTCACAATATAATATATCCAGATATATAATATTATAGGGCTCACTACCAGGACTCACTGCCCTTAAAAGGCTCACAGAAAAAATACAAAATAAAATGGCTAACTGCCTAGGTACAAAAGGATATGGCTCACTGCCAAAAGTATGAATTGATGGAATACACCTATGTGTTGAGCTCGGTTTCAATGAAGCTTTGAATGTGAAGTATTTCTCTACATAGTAGTTACATAACAATTCTACTCTGATCCTTGACTTCTCCCATAATACATTACTCACATTTGATGAATCATTTAAGCTCGTATATTCTCAACATTCTTCACATCATACACATCTTTCACTACTCACTCTTTCACTCTCTCAGTTCAATTCCAAAGAGTCATGTATATATATACAAGTATATTTTATACATCAATTAGGTCAGTCTAATTGGATGTAAACAAACCAATAAAAATAGCTCTTGTTAACACCATATAAGATTTAAGAAATTTTTATCCATGTGGTGCATCATATCAAGTTGGTGTAGATTTGTAAGGGGTCAAACTAACCATTTTCAAAGTATAATTAATCTTCTTAATATATGTCATATATTAGGTCGGCCAAGAATAGGACATAATCACAAAAATTCCAAACCAACACACACTTCTCAAAGTGATCACCTTCCAAATCCTATATTACTTCAGTTTGTCTTCACATTAACATCAAAGAAACTACCATTAGAACCATAGCATCAGAATATTCTTCTTAAGAATATGCAATCTCCCACACAAATATACTGATCATCGAAACAAATGTAGTGTACAAAGTTAAACTCTGTCATTGATAAATTTATGTTTACGACACAAAACTTCTCAAGATCCTAAATATAGTTGTATGAATGAATCAATGGTATGATTAAGAGAGAAGAATCACATCTCTTCTTGTGGTGAATTTTGGACTTAAAAACAAACACACTGGTTCATCAGTAAAGAACACTTTCAGTATAGATCAACTTCTAGTATACCAAATATGCTTCCTACAATGTTGACATCAATCATAACACTAGAACAACCAAATCATCCTATATACATTTCATGCTCATATTTCTAGTCTACATATTTCCAAAATAGGTGAATGATGATGTGAATGTTGTATTCACTATTTGTTGATGTAGTGGCTTAGGAAGTTGTACTGAAATTCTCAAGAGAAGTTTTCACATTCCTTTGAATTTGAAGACATGACCCTATATTTTGGAAGTTTGATAGAATAAAACGTGAAGTATGTATGTTCCTATTTTCAGAACATAGAAGTTAACACAAAAGTTTCTAGAGCTAGCAGTGTGAATATTGTTCTATCACAGTTAGGAAGGTTCAAAGAAATACTCTACATTTCTCCGTAGTTGATATTGTGGTCTTGCAATTTGGAGGATGAGTTCAACATGTCTATCTGTTTTCTCTCTTCAAGTTTTAGATGCTGAGGTGTACCACAAGTTGAGATTTCAATGTTTTGTCTCATGACTATGTTGTCTGGGTATACAAGAGATACTGGTTTAGTGTATGTTTGTTTGTGCCAACTTAATGCTATGTAAAGTTGTAAAAGGAGGGCATGGAAATGTTTTTGAATATAATTTAATGCTTTTAATGTAATCCACATGTTCTCTGGTCTCTTCGGTACCGCTTGTGGTCTAGAGTTAATATTTGGAGGGTTAAGCATTTTTTGGGCCAACTTGGTAGTTTGAGGTGTTTTCTCCAAGTTTTTGTTGCATGTGCTAGCATGGGATTGTGTGCAAATGTAAAATAGGTCTTTCTTATCTCCTAGCTTGAATCGTATTCAATTTCCCTTTCTTGCATATGATTTGGAGCTGACTCATTATGGCCATTACACGTTTCAAGTTTACACATTTTAGTTTGGCCGACAAGGATAGCCTTTTAAGCTTGTGTAAGGTTTAAATGAAGGATCACGTGTGTGATCAAGTGAGAAGTAGTGAGTTGTGTGCTAAATGTGCTAAAAGTGATATATATCGAAAGCAATGAAGTGAAGGCAGAGGAATGTGTGTGAATGTGCGAAGGAGTATTTGAAGTAGTTTGAAGGTAGTGAGTTCAAGATAAAATTGTGTGAATGAAGTGTTGAAGGCAGTGAGTTGAAGGTAGTGAGCTGAAGACAAAAGTGTGTGGGTGGAATGGTGAAGGCAGTGAGCCGAAGGTAGAAGTGAAGTCTGTGAATGCTGAAGGCAGTGATCCAAAGGTAGTAGAGATGTTGCAATGGTAATGGATCACAAGAATTCATCAAGTATTGTAAGCTAAGGTTGTAGCCTCTTTCTGTAAGTGTTGTATTGACAGGGAGTTGTAAAATTCCTTTGGTTGAAGCCATAAAACTGTGTTGTAAATCTTGTTTTTACTTTTGTGAGGTTGGATTTGGATAGTAGCTCCAAGCATCTTTCTCATTGTGATTTTTCCCTTCTATGGTTTTTTACGTATATCTAGTGTTGTTGTTATGTGCTTGTGCTTTGAATGCTTAATCTGTTTAAGGCAGTAATAAGCTTTGATTGATAAAATTGAATTGGTTAAATTTGAGGGATATTTTGATTTACCCCCCCTCTCAATATATCATTGTGTTCTAACATTATATATTTGATAAAAAATATCCAATTAGTTAATGGGATATTTTAAATAATTTGATTAAGAAATAATTTTATCATATTTTTCATTAAAAGGAAAAAATTATGGAATGACAATTTTTGAAACATAATGATGGGAAAAGTATGCAAATTATACTAGTGAAATCCATTGAAGGGATGTCTAAATGGAGAAAAATTTGAAGGATGAGGAGGTATTGATGAAGTAAATTTGATGATTTCATAGCTATCTTTGAAGTATTATGTCTCTATCCAAAGTATTGGGAATACATGAGCCATGTGATCATGCTCACTATCTTAAAGTAGATAGTCCTTTATCCTCTCCAAGGATAAGAGGAGCTAAACCCAAGATAAAGAAGGTGAATTCCATAATTACTAAAAATAAATCTTCACATTATGATCATTGTGGTAAATATGGTCATTTGGAATACTCTTGTTGGAAGTTACATATAGAGAACAATCCTCACAAACAACCTAATAAAGGTAAGAAAAAATCAATGCCTACTATACTTTAGATTTTTTTTATAAGATGGATTTGATGATTGAACTACTAATAAAGTTGGTTTATTGGATCAAGAAGAATGTTTTAACGTTAGAATGCAAGGGTGTTAATAGTGGTGTACTTTTTTTATTCATGTTCTTAATCTAGCTTAATTTTCTAAGATTTGGTTGACAAAATTTGACTAGAAGCTTATTAATACCCCAATCCATATGCTTTGGGTTGGAACAAGGAAGGTAATAATTTGATTATGATCATATAATATAGAATAAATTTTGATGTTTATGTTTTTAATGTATGCCGTGTTTATTTTGGAATCCCCTAGATAGATAGAGAGTGGTGTATTATTAAAGGGAACACATGTATTAAATCATTAAGGTTACAAAGAGATTTATGTGGTTTGTTGACATATTTAAGAAAGAATAACCTAGAGGGTCATGAATATTCATGTGAATAAGTTGAGAGGAAACAAAATGATCATTTTGTTGGATAAAACTAATGTTGATAAAGTTTTTCCACGTTTAAGCACTCTAACTATATCACATAATGCATATAGAGATAAAGGTGTTCCAAATTTTGGTTGATCTTTATTCTATGGTGTAATGCAAGCTACAAAACATTCCATAAATTTATGGGTACATAATCCCTCTCTTGTTGAGTCTCTATAGATTTTGGGGATAAAAGCAATCATATTGGGGATGCGTGATCCAAAAATTGTTTAGTTTTACTTTGTGACATGCAGATTGAAGTTATTTTACAAAATGGTAGATACTTGGGTGCTAAGGAACTTTTAGGGTGGTATAGAATAATGTCAAATATTCATTAGAAACAATAAATGATTTTATAAATCATTTTGGATTCTATGCTAAATTTTTGCTTGACATCAAGGTGGTATCATCATAAGAGGTGGTTTCACACTACTAGAAAGTGGTAGTTTCATCTGAAAATAGGAAATGACCAATGGTATTATATTTTCCTAAGTTTGTTTGACTTATTTAGATCTTTGACTTATTTTTATTATAATTAGTATTTAAATATCCATTCTAAACATAAAAGAGGTATGCATAGGCTATCTTAGGGAATGCAATTGATATTTAGGGTAACTAAGTTAATATTCTCTAAGTTCCATATTTTGATCGTACTAAGCAAGAAAATAATAGTGATTTTGTGAGTGTTGTGATATTACACAAGACTAAATAAACCTATATTCATGCTTGTAACAATCCCAAGAGAATTAGACTTGTAAATTTCCATTGGAGTGTAGAATTAAGTGATTATTAGCTCATATTTTGCAATAGTTTTCTCCCATATGTGGGTCTCTTCAATGCACATGTATGTTAATTCTTATGGAGATGATTGTTCTCTTTTTTTCTTAAAATTTACTAAACCATTTGTGCTTAGAATAGTTCTATTATTGTTTCCCCTTAATGAGAAATTTGTATGTTGATGAATAGTGTATGGAATGTCCATTCTAGTTTATGGATCAAAGAAAAAAATCATTTAGGATCATAGAGGGTAAATAAATAAAACCAATTTTGAGATGAAAATATTATTTTTAATAATTTTTTTAAGTATGTGGTTTTATTTACCATTTAGTGTCTCACTATTCCCTCCTCCACATTGGAAAGATAGAGATTTGAAAAAAAAATCAACATAGAGATTTGAAATTCACCATAAAAAATTAGGGAAATATTAGAAAAAATATTTAGGAAGATTGACACACTTAGGGGTCACCAATTGGAAAAAGATCTAATTAGTTAGGACTAGAAATTTAGATCGACAACTAGTTGGTAGATGTCCTTGGACTAGGATTTTTTGACATGGAAGATAAAATATTTAATAATATTAGTTTTGTTTTGATTAATATAAAATAAGAAGGGCCCAAACCCATTACAAAACAACCATTAAGGTAAAATAGAGGGGTCTCCCAAGAGGTGAGACAATAGGAAAGAAAAATAAAAACGGACTAGAAAATAACAACCAATAGAAATAGAGATAGGACCAATAGAAGACCAAAAACTTGGGGAGACCAATTTACTATTCTCTAAGAAGATGGAGGCCCTTTATGGCCTACCATTCCTTGGTCAGGAACTACAATCTATCCTCATAAGATAGGGTTTTTAGATTCTTTTTACTATTAGTATCCATGAAAGTAGGTACTTTCTCCATAAACTTACCTTTTTTGTTGGATCTAGTAGGGAAGGAATCATAATTTTCCTCCCTATCTTTGCATGATGGTTATGTAGCTCCTATTGAAATACCTGGATATTAACCATCATATTATTCATAATTTATTTAATGTACTCAATAATATCCTACAAATTGGAGAGAATATTATCCTAGTTGCAATGGAGTTTAGCAACCTCCTTTCTCAAGCCCACACAATCCTTAGGAGACCCAATAATAATTTTTAATTTCCCCAAGCTCTTTTTCTAGATTGGTCCAATTATCAAAAGTTTGAGCCATGCCTTTCAGTAGCTCCTAGTGATCTCCACTCTCCTTCTAACCTGACCGATCTCTAGTCTTTTTCAACACAATAGACTCTAGATATTGGATTTTATCCTTTTCCATGAGAAATTGGTGTTGGAAGTATGTGTTGTCGTTTATGTTGATAGATCTTTGTTGTTGCATTGATGTCAACCTATGAAGATACTTTGATTGGTTGCATTATGTTGTCATTAGTAGTATCACTGATGTCAACCTCTAGTGTTTATTTGATGAGAATATGTTTGTGGATGTTCAACCTCTTGTGTGTTTGAGAAGGCATTGCAGATATTCAGATGATGTTTTTGGTGCTTGGCTTCCAAGTTCTTTTGAGAAAATTTGAATAGAAAAGGAAATAGTGTGGAAAAGTGTGTTTAGTATAGCAGAGAAGTGTTTAGTGTTTTTCTTCGCATTTCCTAATGGTTAAAGATACACTTATGTAGTTTGGATGTGTTGTTCAGAGATTCTATATCCAGAGTTTTAGGTTTTGGATTGTTCGACAAAAGAAGTTGTGTTCACCGGTGTGTGAATTGAGAAGCCGTGTTTCTAGGAGAAATGGTCTTTCTTTGTATTTCTCCACAATATGGTTTATGGTCTTACAGATATGAGGGTGTGCTTATATTGCTCATATCTATCTGTAGTCTAAGTTATTTGAATTTTGGTGCTCCACAAGGTTGGATTCACAAGTTACAGTATGTGGAAGGTTAACTGGTTGTACATTTAATGAGCATGTTCTTCAAGTGAAAGTTGTTGTGAAGGATTATTTTAGTTTCAGGATATTGATGGAATATTCCAGATTGTGTGTGGTTCGTGAGTCATCTTTGGATAAAAGGAAGCATGTACTTAAAGGTTTAATGGTGTTAACACAAGTTCAACTGGCCTTGGGTGTTTATACTAGTTGCATAAATGCTTAGGTGTTTCTAGAAGCATGGCGTGGTGTGTATATGTGTATTTTGGTTTGAGTTAAGGTGTGATGTGGTCTACCTTCATTCCTCTCTATCGCAGGAATGTTTTGGTGCTGACCTAATTTGAATTTTCACGGTTGAAGTGCATAGCCGACCTTGTAGATTTTTTTCAAGGTTGAGGATGGTATATATATGTGTTGAGTTGATGAAGGATTATGATGTGAAGTGTGTTTGATATGAATTATGATGTGATGTGCGAAAGTGCAAATTGCAGTGTGAGATTAATGACCAAGACTACAGGAAGCAGTGAGTAGAAGGTGTCTACATTCTACATAGAGAGTGTGAATGTTCTAGTGAAGTGGTGGAGCTTTTCTATTTCTTTGAGATGGGTTTCTCATTGTAACAATCTTCTTTCTTCTTCTTTCTATTTTGGCAGTGAGCCCTTCGTTTCTTTTGGCAAGTGAGCCCTCTAGTAGTGAGCCTATTGTATTCGGTGTTGCAATTATTTTATATTGTGAGCTAATTCACATTATGGGTTTTCCCTTCTTAGGTTTTCCACATAAATCTGGTGTTCTCATGTATTTGGATTACTATTTCTCTTGTTTATGTTTTGCTAATACATGATAATGGGTTAATGGTTGTTAAGGGTTTAAGGATTAATGCAAATCTAAATGTTAATGAGGGTTTGATGTTTTAATGTATAACTGATTCACCCCCCCATTGTCAGTTGTCTTGTGCATTCAAGAATTGGTATCAAAGCAAGTTTCCTTGGAAGAAAGCTTAACTACTTGAGGTAGATCTGGGATGACACACAAGAAGGAGGATCCTCTATTTGATGGATTTTATTATGCATTCTAGAAGGTTAGAATGGAAGGCTTCCTTATTTCTCTAGGATTCGGAGTTTGGAAGTCTGTTGAAATTGGGTATACAATGCCTGCAAATGATTTGAGCACTGATGATGAGATAAAGGCATATGAGAACAATGGTAAATCAAGGTATGCTCTCTTGAGTGGTCTTTCTAATTTAGAACTTGTGAAAGTTATGAGTCTTAAAAATGTTGGCGAGATCTAGAAAAAGCTGGAAAGTATCTATGAAAGATATGATAAGGTCAAGCAAGCAAATATGTAGAATTTGAAGACTACGTTTGAAACCCTAAGGATAACAAAGGATGAAGATATTACAAGCTACATGCATAGAGTGGATGAATTTTTCAATTCCATCAGAGGCCTTAGAGAAAAACTTGAAGAAGACGAGGTGGTAAAAAAGGTATTAAGAACTCTTCCTAAAGCTTATAGTCATAAGGTTTCTGCTATTGAAGAAGCTTAGAATTTAGACCATTATTCTAGAGATCAGTTGTTTGGTGCTTTAAATACTTTTGAATTGAGAGAGTTTGGTCCAAGTGATTCAAGAAAATATTCTTCTTTTAAAGTTGGAAAAGAAAATAAGAATGAGGAATTAGATCCAGATGAGTTTGATGAGCTAGAAGCAAACTTTGTGAGGAAATTGAAAAAGGGCATTGGAAAATACAAAGGTAAGTTACCTTTTAAATGTTTCAATTGTGGAAAGATAGGTCGTTATGCTTCAAATGACATATTTTATAAGGAGAATAAAGGTAAATCAATTAAAACAAGTTATTATGTTAAAGAAGATTCTAGTATATCTAGTGATGAATCTGATTACCCTGATGATGAGGAGAATTAATGCTTGTTTATGGCTCTAAATGTTGGAGTTAATTCTTCTAACTTCAAGAGATGTATGGTGGAATTTTTTCTAGAAGAAGGTCATAATAGAACTATGGTGACTACTTTTCATGCTAGAGAGGACAAAAAATACTAGATTGTTGACAATAGATGCTTAAATCACATGACAAGTGATAAGAGTAAGTTTATTAAAAACTTGAGAATTTTGAAAGAGGTCTTGTTAAGTTTGGTGATGATACATATTCTAAGATATGTGGAAAAGGTTGTATCATTTTTGATGGAAATCATAATATAGATTATGTTCTTTATGTTAAGGGGCTCTAGCATAATCTTCTAAGTGTAGGAAAAATGTGTAGCAAAGGATATAATCTTGTATTTCAGGATGGTGGTTGTGAGATAAAAAAGGCTCTGAAACTCTGGTTGCTACAGGAAGAATAGATGGAAATGTTTATTAGCTTAAGGGTGCTAATCGTATGTGCTTTATGACTCAAATCAATGAAAGTTGGCTATGGCATGGAAGAATGTGTCACATAAATTTTGATAGCCTAGCTAGAATTAGCTCTACTCAAGCTATGAGAGATCTGCCAAAGATTACAAAGCCTATAAATGCAGTTTGTAAGGAATGTCAAGTTGGGAAGAAAACAAGAAAAAGGTTCAATGTCAAAGAATATTATACCGTAGGACCTTTGGAGCTGGTTCATACAAAAAAATTTGGACCTACAAGAACAAGAAGTTTTCAAGGTGACAGGTATTTCATGTTGTTGATTGATGATTACTCTAGAATGACTTGGGTAACTTTTCTCAAAGAAAAATTAAAAGATCTAGATAAGTTAATGTTGGAAGAATGAAGAAGATTAGGATTTGTGTTGTCATTGATGTCACCATATTGATTAAGGTGTGAGGATGATCCAATACTTTGAACTCATATGAACAACATGTTTACACCCTCTGGTGTTTTTGGTCTGGTATTTTGGTCTGCATTTCCCCTTCGGTGATTATCACTGTTTGCAGTTTTGAGAAATGGTTTATGAATGTTGGAAGCTTGTAAGTATACAATCTCGTGTGCTCATATGATCGTATGCTGAGTTGGCATTGGTCTAGTGTTAATTTTTGTTATTAGGTCTATCCATGGCCAACCTAATGAACATTTGATAGTATAATGGTTTAATTTGTGTTGCAGATATATGAGTGACCTATCTTTGGTCCAAGCCGACATGAGACAACATGCTACACGGTTGAATCATTTTTGGAGATGTTTTTTACTAACTTGGAGCCGACAGTTAAGTCCCTTGTGAATAAAGATTGCATCTAATTAGGATGACCTAATTGATGCTTCTAGACATATCAAATATATATACATGATAGTTTGGAGATTGAAAGTGTATGTGGAATGTGTGGATTGAATGTGAATGTGAAGAAGAGAAAATATTAGTCTGCTGACATGTGAATTATTTGAGCATCAAAGGAATTGAATCTACACTTGTGAGGTGTAACTTCATCGGTTCATACTCTAGTTTTAAGCCATTTTGTTACCATAATCTCTTTGTAGGCCACTAGTGAGCCTCCTTATTTGGACAGCGACTCCTCCTTGTAAGCATTGAAATTTTGTATCTGGAAGTGAGCCTCTTTTGTATCCAATTTTGGAACTACTATATATAGTGAGCTAATCCTCACTGTGGTTTTTCCCTCATTGGGTTTTCCACGTAAAATTTGGGTTTTCATGTGTTGTGTGGTTTCATATTCTATTATTTCTCTTGCTTATCTTTTCTGTTATATGCATTAGAGTAATTGATGGTGTTTGTTCAATAAGTTTAAGAAGATACTGATTCACCCCCCTCTCATTATCTTAGATATTCAACAATTGGTATCAGAGCTCTGGTTCCTTCGAGGAAGCCTAATAGCTTCAGGAAGATCTTGTAGATTGATCAAATGGATAAAGAAGAGCTTCGAGTTTCTCTTGAAGATCTTGACAAGGCATAAAATGAAAACAAAGATCTAAGAGAAAATCTTGATGAGGCAAATGAATGCATCCAAAAATTGAAAGAGCAATTGAAGAAATTCAAAGAAAGACATAGAGAAGTGAGCGAGAAACTGAAACAAGCAAATGAAGAGATTACTAGATTAAAGGTGCAAGTGGAAGAAAATAAGAGAATTGAGGAGTGTCTGAATATAGTGGTGCAAAGTCTGATATATGCTTGAGGCTTGAACAATAAGTGATGAAACTGAAAGAAGATCTGGAGAAAGCAAAAATCCATGAAGATAATTTCAAGACAAGCTCCGCCAAGCTTGATGAATTGATAGTAGGACAAAGACCTTCTAAAGACAAAGGTGGGTTTAGAAATGAAGCCGGTGAAAACTCTAAGAATGTGCATAACTCAAATCTAGTGGACAATCAAAAGACTCAAGATAAAGGGAAGAAGAAAATAAATCCAAGAAGAAGACCGCCTATCAGACAACCAAATGCTCAAAGGTACCCATCTTTCAATGGTTCTTTCTTTTCATGTAATAAATTTGGTCACAAGGCAACTGAGTGTAGAAGTAGGATGAATTAGTTTTTTGGTTCTTTTTTGGGAAAATGTTATGCATGCAAAAAAATTGGACATAGAGCTAGTGAATGCAGAACTTAGATGATGAACTAGTTTAATGGAGGTAGAATGAATCAATCTTTTGATGGCTACTGCTATACATGAAACAAGTTTGGACACAAAGAAAATCAATGTAGATCAAGGATTAATGGAAGTTAGACAAACCAGAGAAATGTTGTTTTCTATAATTGCAACAAACCGAGACATATTTCAAGAGTGTGTAGAAGTAAAAAGGGAAAGAAATATGCTCCGGTAAAGGAAAATGAACCTGTGAAGAAGATTGAAAAAGATGAGTTTAAGAAAGAAATGAAAAAGATATGGAAGAAGAAAGAACAACCAGAGATGACAAATGTGTCTGTGCCCTCATCCGGTGCAGATGATTCCTTTGGGAATTAGACCTAGTATGGTCTTAGGGGGAGTATTAACAAAAAATTGTTTGAACTCCCTAGAAATATGGCATGTCAAATGTTGGCACGAGGATATGTTGTAAGGAATGAATGGGTAGAGGTTATGCAAAAGAAACCAGAAGAAAAAGTGCAAGCATGTTCATTTGTGGAGCAAATTGGGGTCTCTTAGTGCAATGAAGAAGGGTTTTTATCAGTTGAAGCTTATTGCATTTAATGTGAATTAGGAGAGAGCGATGGTGTATAAAGAGAATTTCACAAGTCAATTTTTTATCACCTATTCATTTGAAGAACTCAAAGAATGACTTGGAGCAATCTTGGAGTGATCCTGAAGCAATTTGGAGCAATTTTGAGAGATCAGTGTGAAAAATCAAGAACAAGTGACGAAAGTTTTCTCTCGCGGTTACAAAAAGAAAGGTAAAAGAAGAAGTTTTTGTTGTGCAAGGAAGAATTAAAAGAAGTTAAGTACACCAATGGAATATATTAATAGGGGATTAAGTGGCAATATTCCACTAAGGCTGAAAGGATTTGAATTGGAAGAATTCGATCATCAAAAAATAAAGGAAATGGAACTAGGGTTAAAGTCAAATGATTTGCAACACATAAAAACCCTAGGTATGGATTTATGAGGAGAATTCCCTTGGTTTACAGATTGAGAATCCATCTTGTTCATATTAAGTAAATTCAAGGACGATAGTATCATTTTGGACAAACCCTAGCCTATTACGAAGGAAGTGATTGAAACTATTACCAGGTTATGCAGTGTTGGTGACCTCCCTAGAAAGAAAATAGTGAAGTACAAAGAGGTGGAGGAACTAACTAGAATCAACAAAGACCCCTGATATTTTTTGATAAATACGATTTTTGACCCCACTGTAAGGTATGTTGCGTATGGTATTTCTTACAAAATCTATTTCAAAAATCATGAAAGTTCCACTTCAGCTATTGTTGTATATCTAGCACACAAAATGGTGAAGGAAAAAAAGAAATTTGATCTATGTAGTTTAATTTTGGAAAACCTAACTAAAAATGTTCAAATGTCCTTGGTCGAGGGTTATCCCTTCCAGTTTGTATCTTTGCTTATATTCTTGGTATTCTACTTTTTGAGTTCACTACTGAGAAAAGAAAATGTTAAGTGGGAATTTGAGATCTCTATTGGAAAATAAATCTATAGATATTTGGAAGGTATGGAGGATAACAAAAGTGCCTGCAAAATATTTTTCTTATCCTTGCAAAAGGATCCGTGCTCTGGTTCGACTGTCTCTAGTTGGTTTGAGGAGGGTTCATCCTCCGATACAAAGGAATTGGAAGTTGTTATTGGCGATTCCCCTCTGGAATCTAAAAAGAGGAAAGTTATCATAGAAGATATCATCACCATTCCGAAAGAAAAGGAGTATGAAGAAGAATCCCTACCTAGATTTGAATCTTCTGATCCAAATGATGTTCAAACATTGTTAGATAAAGATGAGATGAAGAAGATTGGTGAATTATGAAATGCGTCCTCTCTGGTGGATAGACTAAAAATCGATGATTCTCTAGTTGAGTATTTGCTTAGGAGAGGTATTGATATTTCAAGTGCCTCTGATTCATTATTGGAAAATCTAGTTGAAGTTTTTGAAGAGAGAATGTTGTTGGAAGGTTCAGAAGGACACAAGTTTGAAGCTGTGTTTGAAAAAAGACGTGCTAAAGCTAAGCAAAAATTATCTGAACACATTATTGAGACAAGGAAATGCACTAAAGAAATGTCGGACATCTACAAGTATTGTCTCTGGTGGCCTGTTGTAGTTGACAATTTTAGAAGAAAAATTGAAGCAATTGAATCTAAAATGAATAGTATTGGAAATACTTTTGATTTCTTTAAAGAAAAATAAGGTAAAAAAAGAATAAGAGTTGGAGAATTGCACGTAGAATTGCTGACTATTCAAAGACAGAGAGAAGATATGGTGAGAGCTTTCTAGCTTGTTAAAGATATCATTGAGGTCCAATTAGATCATCTCTCTAAAATACTCCATGATGTAGAAGATTATGATCTGCAGTGATCATCTGTGGATTGGTCATCCTCATTCACATTGTTGGCTTTGCTTGACAACATGTGCACCAGAATGGATTCTATTGTGTTAGCCTGGAAACATATTCTTCCAATTGTTAGAGAGAGATACAAGAAAGTGTTTCAGGCGAAAAGTGTTATTTTTACTTGAGCTTCTGAATGTTCAAATTTTTGTTGTTTTTGTGGAAAAAAGGAGGAGAGAAAAGGAAAAATGAAAAAGAAAATAAAAATAAGATGAGAACAAAAGTTGAATTTCTGAACAAAGGGGGAGTTTTGGAAGTTTTTGAATTTTGGAAGTTCTGGAGTTTTGAAGTCCTGAAGTTTTGAAGTTTCTTTGTATATGCAATGTCACCATGTACATATGTTTACATATCCTATTTTTGGTCGCCCTTTTCCATTGATGTGAAAGGGGGAGAGATTTGGAGAAATTGCTAGGGAGAGATTTGGAGAGATTGTCATACATCCTTTTGGCACATGTTTCCATCAATGAAAAAGGGGGAGATTGTTGGAAGAATGAAGAAGATCAGGATTTTTGTTGTCATTGATGTCACCATGTTGATTAAGGTGACAGGATAATCCAGTACTCTGAACCGGAATGAATAGCATGTTTACATCCTCTGGTGTTTTTGGTTCGGTATTTTGGTTTGCATTTCCCCTTCGGTGATCATCGCTAGTCGTAGTTTTGAGAAATGGTTTATAAATGTTGGAAGCTTGTAAGTATACAATCCGGTGTGCTCATATGATCGTATGACAAGTTGGCATTGGTCTAGTGTTACTTTTTGTTATTAGGTCTATCCATGGTGTTTGTTCAATAAGTTTAAGAAGATACTGATTCAACCCCCCTCTCAGTATCTTGGATATTCAACAGTTTAAGGCATTCAAAGCTATGGTTGAGAATGAAATGGATATGAAAATCAAATGTTTAAGATCTAACAGAGGTGGAGAGTTCACCTCCAATGATTTTAACCATTTTTGTGAAGATCGTGGAATAAAGAGACATTTATCAGCTTGTAGGCCTCCTCAGTAGAATGGAGTTGTAGAAAAGAAGAATAAGACCATTCAAAAAGAAGCAATTCATACTGCAATCTACATACTTAACAGAGTGCAAGAAAGGACAAACAGTTCAAAGACTCCCTATGAGTTGTGGTATGGAAGAACTCATATTGTCAAGTATTTCAAAGTGTTTGGAAGCAAGTGATATATTAGAAGAGATGAAGAAAACTTAGGAAAGTTTGATGCTAGATTTGATGAAGGAATATTCCTTGGATACTCTACAAAGAGCAAGCCTTATCGGTGCTACAACAAGAGGATAAAAAGGGTTGTTGAAAGTGAAAGTGTCAAAGTAGATGAAGACTTCCATAAAATCTTAGTGATGATAGATGGATATGAATTAGGAAGAGAAGAAGAAAATAATGAAGGTAAGGAAAAAAAGTATAGATTAAAGAGGAAGAAGCTCTGGAAAGGATCCCTAAGACCCCTAAGTATGTTCAGAAGAATCACTCTGAAGATTAGATCATCAGTGACAAAAGTAGAGTGTATTGACAAGAAGAAAGGCCGTTCTGATAGAAGAAAATATAAACTTATGTTTACTTTCCAAAGTTGAACCTAAAATAGTGATCGAGGCATGCAAAAATGAAGTTTGGATCAAGGATATGGAAGAAGAATTGATGTAGATTGAGAAGAATTATACTTGGGAACTTGTCCCATGACTAGTGAACAAGAATGTGATTGGAACTAAGTGGGTATTTCAGAACAAACTGAATGAGAGTGGAGAAGTTGTTAGAAACAAGGAAATACTTGTGTGTAAAGGCTATTCATAAGTACAAGGCATAGACTTTGAGGAGAAATTTTCTCTAGTGGCAAGAGTGGAGGCTATTAGGATGTTTTTGGCTTTTGCAACACATAAGAATTTCAAATTTTATCAAATGGATGCGAAGTCTGCATTCTTGAATGGTGAGTTGAAAGAAGAAGTATACATTGAACAACTAGAAGGATTTTAGCTATTAGATGATCCTAATATGGTCTGCAGATTGAAGAAAGCACTATATGGACTCAAGCAAGCTCCTAGAGCTTGGTATGCAAGATTGAATAGGTACTTGTTGCAATAAGGATTCAATAAAGGTACTGCAAATAGAAATATTTACTTTAAAGTTGAGAAAGATCAAATCTTGATTGTGGTTGTGAATGTTGATGATATAATCTTTGGAGGAAATGAAAGTATGTGCAGGAGATTTGTAGAAGAGATGCAAAAATAGTTTGAGATGTTTATGTTTGGGGAGATTAATTTCTTCCTTGGACTTCAAATCAATTAGATAGAGAAAGCTATATTCAATTCACAATCAAAGTATGTCAAGGAAATGCTGAAGAATTTTGGAATGAAAAACTCTAAACCGATATGTACTCCTATGGTTATTGGTGGAAAGTTGAGTAAGAATGAAGAATCTCCTAAGGCTGACTAGAGAAAATATAGATCAATGATTCGAGGACTATTATATCTAACAGTTACTAGACTGGATAACATGCATGTAGTTTTTCTTGTGGCTATAATTTAAGAAGATCCCAGACAGTCACATGTGGAAATAGTAAAAATAATATTCAAATACTTGAAAGGCACTCTGGAACATGACTTATGGTATCCAAAGGATATTGATTTCACTCTAAGTGCTTATATAGATGCAAATTGGGAAGGTTGTGTGGATGATATAAAAATTACTGAAGATGAGAAAGATGAATAAGAAGATAAATGATAGAAATAGATGAAAATGCATAAGAAATACACAAAAAAAGTTGTACCTTCATTATTCCTTCCTCTTCATGGATTGAGCTCACAAGATTGCACCCATATCTTGCAGATTTTCTCCAATGGTTGAAGGGATGTGGTTGCTCAATATTTTAGCATGATGATGGTAGGATGGAGATGTATTTGATGGAGATTCGAATAGAATATGGATATGGAGAATGTTTCTTATGGAGAATGAGAGCCAAGGCCTCATTATATAGAAATTTGGTGAGAGGAATCAATTGTTAAGATTGAATAGCTAATGGAGGGTTGAGATTGATTGAGAAGGTGAGGTTTCAATCAATGTTGAGGATTGATTAGCCTTCTGACAATTGTCAAAAGATAGATGGGGGTGAAATACATAGGTTTTCTCACACATTAGGAAGAGAGGCATTAAATTTGTGTAAGCGATAGGGTGGCTTGTGTAAGAGGTTAGTGGGGATAGGTGACATGTAGGAATTCAAAATTAGAAAATAATGGCAATGAGGATTAGGGATGAGGGTTAGATCAAATAATCATGGATTAATTGATTAATGAGGATAGGTTGAGTTAATAAACCAAGGGTTTATTAACTTGGGTGGAGTCAAAAGTTGGAGAATGGGATAATGAGATTTAGGATGGGGATAAATTTAATCAATCAAGGATTAATTAACCTAAGAAAGGTTAGGAGATTTTAGAGGAATGGGGATAAAGGTTAGATTAATTAAATAAATGAAGATTTATTTAATTAAAGGTGGTGGATAAAAGTAATGGGGAAAGTAAATAAATAAATGACAAATATTTATTTAATTAAGTATTCAGATAAGGGAAGTGGATTAAATTAAATAAATAACAAGTATTTATTTAAATAAATATTATTTTGGGTGACTAAAAGTACATGTGGTGTTGCATTCTTTCTTTGAAGTGGGTTGGTGTCTTGGCTAAACAAGAAACATGATTCAGTGTCATCATCTACTGCATAGGCAAAATACATTGCTACAACATCATGTTACACAATGGTGTTGTGGATGAAGCAAACCTAGAAGGATATTAGAGTGGCATACGATGAACCAATTCCTATATTATGTGACAATACAAGTGCTATTAATATTTCAAAGAATCCAATAATCCATTCAAGGACAAAGCATATTTCAATCCGGTATCACTTTTTGAGAGGGAAGGTTGTAGAGAATGAGGTGAAGTTGGAGTATGTGCCTACTAAAAATCAAGTTGCATATATATTCATTACAGTTCTTCCTAAGGATACTTTTGAGTATCTCCGGGAGAAGTTTGGGGTTATTTCCCCCCCTTTCAATTAGATGCATAAGGTTATGCACCAATCTAGTGGATTTCAAGATTAATTCCTTGTTCTGGATTGATGTTAGTGGCTACCTCTTAGGGGAGTAGGTAGTGGCTTTGTTGGTTGTTGCAGACATGGGGAGTGTACATAAAAGGTGTGAAGAAAATAGAGTGTAGTAAAAGAAAAGGTAGTTGCAGAGCAATTGTTGTCCATTATAGGTGTTTCCCTTGAGGGAGAGAAAGTATGTGTGATTGATGTCAAGGGGAAGCAAATAAATGGAAACATGTGTTCCCTTTGCCATTGATTTCAAAGGAGAGATTTAATTTAAAAAAATTATGAAGCAAGGGGGGGGGAAGTGCTGGGAAGAGTTGATGCTGGTGTAAGGGGGAACAATGTGTACTAATGTGCAGTGCATGTTTTGGTGATTAGAGTTGCTAGTTTTTGTTTTGTTTTTGATGGTTTTTGATGTGTTTTCGTCAATGAAAAAGAGGGACATTGTTGGAAGTATATGTTGTCATTAATGTCAATAGATATTTTTAGTTGTATCAATTTCAACCTATGAAGATGCTTTGATTAGTTGCATTATGTTATTAATAGTAGTATTACTGATGTCAACCTATAGTGTTTCTTTGATGAGCATATATTTGTGGATGTTCAACCTCTTGTGTGGTTGAGAAGGCATTGTAGATGTAGAGATGATGTTTTTGGTTCTTGGCTTCCAATTTCTTTTGAGAAGATTTGAATAAAAAAGGAAACAATATAGTAAAGTATGTTCGGTATGGCAGAGTAGTGTTTAATGTTTTTCTCCATATTTCTTCATGGTTGAAGATCTTGTGTAGTTTGGATATGTTGTTTAGAGGTGTAGACACTTAAAAATGTCTTGATGGATCACATTGGTTAATTAACATTATTTCATCTTGAAACCCATTCTCTTTTTGTATAATTGATTAAATTAGCCTAGCTATTTAATTAATTATGTCATTTGCATCTATTAATCTAATTGATCTAATTGGGTTACTTCACCCCCTTTCATGCTAATATTTCATCTCATTAAATTAAATAAATCAAATTATTTAATTTTATCCCTAAGTCCTCTTATTTAATTAAATAACCCTAAGTTATTTAATTAAATGTCATATCATATCTCCCCTTTTCATTAAATCACTTTATTTAATGAAAATTATCTAATTCCCCTAATTTGCATAATTGAAAATTTATTTAATTATCAAATTACTAATTAATCTAATTCCCTCGCACTTGCAAGGGAATATTCACCCTTTGCACATTCCTCAAAAAGAATATTCCCATGGAATATTCCTTCCCCTTTTGCACAATGAAACTTTGTTTTAATTTGCTAAATATTTATTTCCCTCACACCTCTTTTCTCACTCATTTGGAAAAAAGGGAATATTCTTACAAGACTTCATGTGCAAGTTAACTTACAAGACTTCTTGTGCAAGTTTTGAAAGTGTGTTTGTTTGGATGAATGTCAGCCCTTGATTAAATGTCAACTTGCATTTTTAACCCTTGATGAGAATCCATGATCCATACCTCCATCCTCTTTCCTTTTTGACCATTGATTAGCTTTTTCAATCTTAGCCCTTCATTTTTCATTTGCTTTCCTATAAATAAAACACTTTTTGGAGACAAATGGATCCATCTTTAAACACTAAACTTATGTTAAAATCACTTGCATTTGTACTCACATTTAACCTCACTTTAGCTTATTTTAATTGCATCATATTAGCTTAGCTTCCATTAATGGCTTCCATGATAACATAAATACATCCATTTAGTATTGTGTAATTAGGGTTTGAATATTTTTTAGCTTAAAATTCATTTAGATTAGCTTTTCACATATCCATATCAATCATCTTAGCATACATCATGATAAAATAGTTTGCATCATGTTCATTTAGCTTTAAATCATGTTTCATCACACATCTTTCATCGGTTTCATTGATTCTCTTCAATAGAATCGATCGAAACAAGCTCATTATCCAAGGGATTGAGAAAGGGTCACCGTTACACATCAATGTGACACTACTCCCCCAATAGGATAAGTTTCAATGTCTAATATTAGAGTTTTTCAAGCTTTCATTATTTAGGATGTTAGTTTTAATGGCTTCTTTGTCTTTGTTTATAGTGAATGATATTATTGGGATTAATACTTAATGGGTTAAACGTACCTTAAATTCATATGGATCAGGTTTAATTAACCTGTACTATGTCATTGGTTATATTTTGGCACTAGAAGGAGGGCAAACTTTAATGTTTTGAGTGTTTTTTGGAGAAATTTTGCAAGTTACACCCAAAATTTTGCTTAAACCTGTCACTTTTTTTAATCATAGAAAATTAGGCGAATTAAAGCTTGAAAAATGACTATCTAGATTTTTTAGATATTGGTCTTACCTTTCTGTAGCTTTTTACGACACTCAATTTCATCAAGAATTGAAAAACATATCGAATTTTTAATTTTGCTGTGTTTTTTATAAGTTCTAGGTTTAATATCTTAAATGCATGATTTTCTTTTCTTTTTAATAATTCTATGTGATTAATCTTGCACTAAGGTTGATGGATTTTGAAGATCTCTTGTTTAGGTTTCCAAAACACTTTACAAGTTCAAAATTGATGAAGATTTGAGAAAGTTGTCGTCATCTCAAGTTTTTGTTATAATCGTGTTTTTAAAAAATTATGGGTTTAATCTCTTAAATGCATTGTTTTCTTTCATTTTTAATAAATTCTATATGATTAATCTTTGAGAAAATTTGTTGGGTTTTGAAGATCCCATGTTTAGCTTTCCAAAACACTTTACGATTTTCAAAATTGATCAAGATTTGAGAAAGTTGTCATTATCTCAAGTTGCTATTATAATATGATTTTCTAAAAATGTTTCTCAACACTTGAAAGGATAAAATGAATTAGCTTTCAAAGTTGGATAAAATTGAACCAAACAACCTCACATTTGCTTTAAATTTTGACATGTGCTTTGAATTTTTGGATTTATCTAATCACTAACATGTCTCTAACTTCTTGTTCTGTTCTTTAGGCTAACGTTTTCTAGGTTGGACAATAAACATTGAAGTGAAGAAACATCCTTGTCTTTAAATCTTATAATTGTAACAAGTGTTTCGACACTTTTGGGGCTATTATAACCCATTTATCATGCTTTTCATTTTATTATTTAGGACAACACTAGCTTTCAATTGGGTTTTAAAAAGATCGCTCAAACGAGACTGAAATTGAACCCTCACTTCATCATTTTACTTTGGGTTTAAAATTGAACAAAACAACTTAACATTTTATTTGGTGCTTAAAATAAACTCATCTTTGCATTGAGGGTTAAAATTAACGAGTGTTTGCTATGTTTTGTGATTTACATTTTTGTCATTGAATGCATATGAGCTTCTCTCGCACCACTCAACGATCAGGAGAATCTGAAACATTCCTTAAAATTTTGTATAATCACCCACATCTTTCAATTTGGATTAAAAATGAACCCCATGCTAGTGTAGGAAAAATGCGTTGTGTGTGCTCTCTCCTTGTTTCATGCAAACTGGGAGATCAAAATACAAACCTACTTCCTTGCTTTTGTTTATCTTTAGAGGGAATGCCTCCTCACTTCGAAAGGAGGGAACGAACCAAGTGGTATCGAGCTAAAGCCAAGCTCTTTCAAATCACTATATAAAAATGTGTTTATGATAAAATTCATAAACAAGAGGTGCAAATGTGTCATATCAACAAGTGTCACCCTTAGTATCCGTGAGATACGTTAAAATCTCTTCTTAGGAAGAGACTAAGAGGCCTCTTGATTGAAATAATATTACACTAATCTTGCCGTGTGTATGGCCACCTTGAACGAAAGCCCTTACTACAAACCAATTGTTTAGAAGCCAAAAACCTTTTATGATTTTTGGTACAGGAACAATTGTTTCGAAGCTGCCCCACATTTTACTATTCATTGTCAAAACAAGAAAATCCTTAGGATCTTTGGATCTTCAAGATTTGAGATTTGGTGGTCCCGAGAAGTGTGTGCCATGGAGGGGAGCCAATGTCACTAAATCTCTAGCTATTTGCATTGTCTTAGTGTTTGGAGAAATCTAAGTGGGGATTCAACAAGTAGTATCTTTTGAACCTATGTGGTAAAATTTTGTGAGCCAGTTTAATACTTTGCTTGGTTCCAAAACATTGCAAACAAATATTAACAAGTCTTTTCAAAATTTCAAACCCTTTGGTCTAAGTATGGACGCCCTTTGACAAAACCTTGATATTAATACTTGTCCCAAGGATTTATTCTTAAAATTCTAAATATTTTGGTTTACATCTCAATCCATACTTACCAAAGTAAACCTAGGTAACTATGCCCTTAACTTCATCATTTTCATAAAATGGAGTCTGGACCTTGTGAAATTTATGATGTTTTTGACATAGAAATTTAGTTTGAAACTTAATCAAGACAAATTGTTTGTAGTAAAAATAAACTCACTTAAGCAAGATAAATTGACAAATTGAATCCCACATGACCATTTGGCATCCGATCGCTTCAGTGGAACAACCAAACCTTACACACACTATCATATAAGGAAAACATTGCAAATCATTGAGTCCAAATTCTATTGTCAAAATCATTGGGTCTTATTTCCAAAAGCATTTTTCTATTTTCCCAAAATAATTGAGTCCTTAGGGTTTGATCACTTTAGAGTTATAACATGTTTCTCATTACCTTGGTGTTGCAAAACAAAAGTTCACTCTAGGCCAATATTGGGTCAAACATTTCATCCATCCCTCATCATTTTTCATCCTTCACTTCACCAAACTTTGCAAACTTTTGAATACACAAACACTTTGGACTTAGACACCTATCAACCCTAACCTAACTACTTTGTATGTGAAATGAATCATTTTCCATTCACTTAGTTAAGTTAGTTATCGATTGTGGACTAGTTTATCTTGAAGGTCACAAGTCTACCTTAAAGATTCACAAGTTCATTAACATCCTTTATCCGAACATCAAACTTTTAGTCAATAGTGTTGTCCCAAAATGTTTGCAAAAATCACCCCCCATATCACTCAACCCTTTCATCATCCACTCACATAATTGGTACAAAACACCTTAGAGGTTCAATTTTGCAACAAGATCAAAACACAAGAAAAATATGGGATGTAAACTCGATTCATACATCATGATTGGTCTAAATCAACCAAACTATCAAAACCTTATATTACCAATTGACTATCAAAACTAACATTTATACAATCCACATATGGGATCATTATATCCTAACGAACCTCAATACTACAACAAATGCGAGTATACCCAATCTAAAATTTGGAACACCTTTCCTTATGGTAGATCTAAATCAAATTCAAAATCTACAAATCTATTAGCCAAATGATCAATACATGAGTCTTCAACAAAACAACATTATCCCATAAAATCAATACATTCCAAATATGAATATATCAAATACAAACTTATCCAACATGAACATATCAAATCCACACTTGGTGAACTATGGGATAGACACATTTTCAAATCACACCAATGTTGTTCAAAATCCAAACAATATATTGGAAACTCAATGTATTGATCCAAATCAAGGTAACACCATGCAAAATCAAGGTTACCTAAATCAAAGAAATGTATTTCCCAACCAAAACAATGTCCAATACCAACCTATGATGCAAAATCTAAACATACAAATATGCTTGACCAACAACCAAATCCACTACACCAAGGGTATCAAAATCAAAATCAAGATCAAATTATACGAAATCAGATTTCCATACTTAGAAAATTTGTTGATTCATATCACTAAGAGTCATCTCCACCCCAAAATTGACACACTCCCCCATTGGTTAAATCATGCCATCAAAACATTGAGTTGTGTCTGCAACCATATCAAGAACAACGTCTTCAATATCAAGAAGTTGGATATCAAAATCAACAACCTCAACAATAAGATCAATCACCACATCTCCAAGATGAATCACAACTAGATAAATCTCAACAAGCAAAAATCTCACAAGATGAAAAATGTGAATATACCCCTTTAGGGGAGCCAATTTAATTAGCATTAAACACGTTAGTCCATGCTAAACTTATCAAACTTCCAGAATCATTCAATGGGGGTGAACTTAACATCAAGTTCCCATGGGATGATGACAATGCTTATTGTGAATACTATAGCACAAAAGTTCATGACACATCAGATTGTATCAAACTCAAAGATCTCATCCAAGACCTTCTTGATCAAGAAAAAATAACTATTGAAGACAATGATAAAGATTCAACCATTAATGTGTTGGAAAAACAAGAATAGACAACTAAGAGGGGGGGTGAATCAGTTATCACAGAATTTAAAACTTATTCAACCTTATTAACCTTTAACCTCAGATCTAATAAATAACAGTGAAAGCATGAATCAACAACATATCAGAAGCACACATGACACCAATATTTTTGCATGGAAACCCTATTAGGGGAAAAACCATGGTGGAGGTTAATCCATAAGTTATACCCTGTTAAAAGTATAATAAAAATGAATAAGGAATGCACATACATTTAGGCACACTTCCTAGAGCTCACTCTATTACATAAAAATTTCAGATTAAATCCATCTGAAGAGGTTGAACTGAGAAATTAGCTTCTTCAAAATCTTGATGACAGTTCCGATTAGGCACATAAACACTTCTTCACACTTCGCTCAAACTTCTTCACACTCTGATATGCAATCAGATGATCTGATCTTTATTCACACATTTCTCATACACACTTCATGCTCACATGTCTTAAATGAAGAAAACAATCACAGGAGCATACAAAACAACTAGAATGACAAGAATCATGTTCTCTTCTTCCAGAAACATCACCTACAGTAACAGAATAACTGTAGGAACACATCAACACACAACTTGCACAAATATTGATGCATACCTTTGAAATTTTTAGAGTATAAACTAGATAGGCTTAGCAACAAACCCTTTAAAGCGCAACTTCTGAATACCAACATACTGAATTTTACACCACACTAAACTTCACAGCTTCACAGGCAACCTTCACATATTTATTATAATTTTCTTAATATCCTCGACATATACAGCCTTCAAAACATCAATGCTAATAGTGTTGAGATCAATGAGAACCACATATCAACAACACAACCGCAACATCCAACATAATGATGTCATTGATTATCTCTCCACCACAATTTTTGAAAATAATGATTAAGATCTATCCATCAATGAGCACCTTGAAGATGTTTGTACCACATCCAACGATCAAATCAACATACATCAAGAGTCATTTTTTAATCATTCTCAAGACCCATCAAAAATATCCAATTGTGATCCATTTCAAGAAGCATTAACATCATTTGATCATATGGTTGAAAACATTGTCAATATCCCCACCAGCATGTTTGAGGACAAAATTCAAGATTCATCTGCTAATGATCATGTTGACAATGTATCTACATCACCCAAAAAGTTAGAGGACATATCTCAAGAATTTATTCCAATGTATGATCAACATCTTTCACAAAAATCTAGCAATTGTCCTTTACAAGATATATTGACATCCTTTGACCTCATGGTTGCAGATATTGAGGGAATCCTCAACTCAACACTTGATCAAAATCCACTCAAGGATCAGGAAAATATTGAACCACTTCCCATGCCTAATGAAGACATTCAAGAACCCTTTGCAAACAATCCATCCTTTGAAATTGATCCATGTCAAGAACATGAACCAAAGCATATTAAAGATAACACCACACTAAGTCAAGATTAAGGATCCATATCTCCAAGATACTACCATGATCTAATGGGTATTCTCCAATCCATACAAGATGCCAAAAGTAATGATCATATCCATTTATCACATACTCCTCCATCTACCCATGAGATGCTTACTCCTAATGGACATGTAGATGATCTTCATCCAAAACAAGAGTCTCATTCTCTTGATGTCATTACCAAGGAACAAGAGTCTCATGCTCTTGATGTCATTACCAAGGAACAAGAGTCTCCTACTCTTAATATTTATACACATGAAAAATCCATAGATATATCAAAAATTGATCATGAAGAAGACCTCTACATAGATGGTAAATCAAAAATATCCTTTGAAGAGAAAACATAAATGGATCATAAGGAAGACTCCTATATGGATTGTAAAGCATCAACACCTTTTGAAGAAGTATCAAAATCAGACACATCCTCCATACAGATTGATGAAAGTGGGTATAAGGATATCAAGCATTATCAAGAATCAACAAAGATAAACAATCTTGAAAAATAAGGAATTGGGTTGTCAGCAGTAGAATCAAGGCATGTTAGTAATACTCCCATAATAATGGGGGCAACTTTATCTAGTGCAAAAACCAACATGGGGAGCATGAAGAGTCCTTATGATGAAATAGCTACCAACACTCCAACCATTCATATCATGAATCATCATCCATGCATATTTCCATCCCCTAATTGGGACCAACCACAAGAAAGAGGTCTATATCAAAGAAAAGAGAAAATTATTGAAACAAAAGAATCGACAAAGAAAAATGGACAAGAAAAATTCAAATGGGCACCAAAGAAAAATAAAGAAAATAATCCTTATCAAACTCCATTAGTCAAAGAAACTATGGGGAAAAAAAAAAGGGAAGTTCATCCATCAAAACTATCCATCGATACAAAAGAAAGCTTCAAGATTGTCCTACAAGGTATATCAAGAAGTTGGTCCCAATCAAATCTCCATATCTACCCATCATTTCTCATCATCCCAAGTTTGGAGAATCAAAGATTCCAAACTATCAACCAATCCATTTGCATCTCATATCCCACAACACATTCTACCATCCACTTCGACATCCATGGTATCCAACTCTCGTATTAACCGTGTGTTGATAACAACTCTTTATCATAAGGAATCTAAGGGAACTCTATATCGATGTGTGTATCTAGGTAAGGTTAAATCCGATATCAACAAAGCAAATAAGAAAATATAGGGGTTACATTCAAGCACTTGTATCCTAACAAAGAAACTCCTCCAAGCAGGATATTGTTGGAACATCATGACAACAACATCTATATCAACACAAAAACATCTACATCAGCACTACCAAATAGTTCAACATGAGCATAAAGTTTCAACAAATCAAAAAATCAAGAAAATAGTCAAGAGAAAAATCGTCCTCTAGTGAAAACCACTTCGGTGGTGCTTTGGACAAGTACCATGATGAAAACCTAGAAAATAGGAATCATGAGTAGAATCGAGCATCTATATACACCATTTCAGGTGGAAGCATATCATCCCATCCATAATAAATCTTGCATTCCATCCATCTTATCCATAATAAATCCATGATTCATTATGCAGTCCATTTTCATCACATCTAGCTTATCTTGATCTTGGCAAAGGTTTGGTATGTACTTCACACTTTATTATGGTAAACATCTTAACATGGGTCACTATCACTGGTCCTATCCCAACAACCATTATCTAAACCATGAGGCATTGTCCACAGAGGCATACTCTATCCAATTATGTTATCCTATCACAAGATAATCCTTGGTATCCTTCACATACCTATCCACCAATCCATTAATTTCTCCATGCATCCATCCATATTATTCCATACATTGTTAGAAACTAGGGGTAGATACTTACATCTTTCTTCTGAAATAAATCTTGAGCTATATCTTGTAACTTATGTGGTGAACTAGAAAATTTCTAACATGAAATCAAATTGGTCAAATCATTCGTAAGAGAAAATATAAATCACTAGCCCATGACAAATTTTGATGAGAAGATTTTCCTTCTCAAGCTTTATCTTTTATCCAACATCAATCCAAACAATCCATATCAGTTAAATCTACCTTGCACTTTAACGTCACATCAACTCATTCCAACAAACTTTGTTCCAAATCAAGCTTCAAAATATTGATCAATCAAATCCAATCAATCCATCATTAACTCAGGATATCCTTCCCAATCCTCATGTTGCTTAACACTATCCTTGCATTATTGTGTATCCTCAATAATGTTATCATCATCAATCCATCAATTTTCAATCCCCGTGTTGCTTAACACTATCCTTGCATTGTTGTCTATCCTCAAGAATGTTATCATCATCAATCCATCAATCAGATCAATCAATCCTAGCTTGGTTTTCAAAAAAATTCCAAAATAGATCATTGAAATCATCACATATCCATACATTTGTGAAGATCATGCGAAAAATCCAAAAATATTCAAAAATTGTAAAGTCAAAATCCAAAACATCCAAAACACATCAAAACCCAAAAAAGTACATTATTGAACTATGAGTCATTGAGCTTGAACATAGGCAAGACCATCATTGATGTGTCCTCGAGACACCCTAGGTCGGTCTTTAGGAGTTTTTCATAATAAACTAGCATTCCATCAACTGTTAATTTCTCATCATCAATAAGTTGATTCAGTCGAACTACATTGTCTCTATGTATATAATGTAGGCAAGGCTAATCTTTGATCAGCCCTCGAGGCCCCTTGGATAGGTCTTTTAGGTTAGGTTCTTGGTCAAAATTTAGAAAACCCCTAAACATTCAAATATTGGAAAATCCTTAAACATTTGAAAACTTAGAAAACCCTAAACAACCTCAAATAATCAAAAACTAAAACATTCACATAAACTTTCAAAAAGACCAAAAACAACTTCAAAACATTTTTTATTTATTTTTGATCAGTAACAAAGTTTTTTATATTGATAGAAAATTTGAAAAAATATTACATAATCAAATCCAGTACAACTTCAATAAAAGACCTTTCAAAAACCCAATAAAAAACAATGATGACATCCAAACACCAAACCCCCCAACACTAGCTTAAACCATACTAGCTATAAGAAAACACATCATTACATGTTAACATACTTCAACACAACAACCTCAAAGATCTAAAAATAGATCAAGAGCTTGAAACTATTTTAAATCTTCCTTTGGACTGAGAACGAAGAACCATTGTGAATGCTTTCTTTTTCACCTTCTTTGATTTCTTTCCCAGTACTGTTTGCCACCCATCCTCCACCTTTGCTTCCTTCCGTTGTCAGTCCAAAAGAGGTTCTCGTGGGCTCCTCTAGGCTCCTTCCTCACTGCAACCTATTTGTTGATGTTGTTCATCATCCATCCGTTCTCCGACCTTTAACTCCTGTGACCTCACCTCACCTTTCTTTTCTCTATATTCAAGTGTTGCAGCCCCATTTTTGGCGCTTTCTATTTCACTATTCTCTACCACCGTCTCCTCCTGTACTGGGGTCACCTTGCTTTGCTGCGACTCCTTCCTTCTAGCCTCCTGTCCTGGGGTCTTCCCATCCTGCCTTGGTACCTCTCTTGTCTGATGCTCCTCTCCTACACTTTCCTGATTCTCCTCCACAGTGTGTTTAGGCTATGGGCTCACTTGTTTTTCCCCCCAATTCTCCATCGTGTAGGGCTGGGAAGAGGCATATTTCCACCAAGAAGCAGATTTTTTAGTTCTGATTTTTGCACAGTCAGCTGCCATATGGCCTGTTTGATGACATATTCTACACCTAAACGATATCCCTTCATAGTCCAGAGGCTACACCCAACAACCCTTTGAATACTTCAGCCGAATATCCTCCGGAGGCACCTTGGACACATTCATTTCAACCAAGATTCTTGCATAAGTCGAATGTAAAAGATTTGAAGAATCCTCATCCACCATTAAAAAGTTCCCTAGAGAGTTTCCAATAGCTTCCAAGCAGGAATCAAACCAGAACTGCAAAGGGAGGTTGGGAAGTCTCACCCAAATAGGAATACTCTCAAAAGTTTTAGTGGCTGGGTTGAAGCCCGAATGCCATGGCTTTAACATCAAAGTGTGTTTATCATTCCATCCCAATGAAAATCACAAAGAATCTTCTTCCTGTCCATTTATTTTTCAAAAACAACAATAAAAAACCCTTTGGACATTGGATAGATTTGAACATACCCATCCAAAAGAGGTTTCCAAGAGTTTGAGATCCACTGGTGGAGGTCATTCAATCCTGGCTAGAACCCCCTAAACCTCCCAATTAGCCCCAACCCAGAGAAAAACTTTTCATTACTGATGACTTCTTGCTCCAGCTCCCCAACTAAATCCATAGTGATTGATTTTGAAAGTGGATGGGAATCATGAGCCCCTCCTTTCACCTCTCCAGAGCACTTGTTTTGGCTCGATATCCTCTCTGATTTGGGAAATAAAGGCTCCTTGCCCGCGCCAACCCTTCCCATCGCTGCCAGTTTCTGATGCCCCTGCGTCTAGTCACTGTTCCCTAGAGTCGGGTCTCCACCGCGCCTCTCAACCTTCCTGCGTAGATCTCCCTTCTCGCCACCAATGCCTTCTATGTTGTTGAATAATCCTTCTGCCTTAGTAGCACCAAGCTTCCCTTGTGAAGCCTTTTCCTGGCGCATCGACTCTGGAAAAACCCTCCTGACATCCACAAAGGGTAGATGACTGTTGAAGCCAAACATCACAGCGTATGAATTTATTTATTCATAGCTTCAAAACATTTTGAAAATACCAAAAACATTGAAATATTCCAAAAAATCCAAAACCATCCATCCCATTTCTCTTTCACCTGCAATAAACCTTCATCCATAATAAGTCAATCATCACCTTCAACCTTTGGTAAAACAAATAGAAAGCAAGTGTCACAAGTCATAAAGTGAAAACCTAAGTGTCAAAATATAAAGTCTAGATCATAGGTAAACGAGTCAGTGGAGTTTGTATCAATCGATTATCACACACCTCATCCTAACCTAAACATCTGATCAATATGTCCTAGGATGAATCCTTCCTACGATGGACATCGGCATCAAAAATCACCTTAGCTATATTGAACCTGGCAAGAGATATAGATAACATTGACTGTTTGTCTTTTAGATTTTCTTATGATTTATCTCAATGACCCATTCTGAGGACCTCTCAATGATGTCTATCAAAATGATTTAGAGAGAAAGGAATGGGCCATCGATCATTATCTTTCATTTTTTGTGCTTTTGTGTATTATTGTAAAATAATCTTGGTGCATACTTGATTAGTTGTATGTAGGGAGGTTGTTTGGAGTAGATTGTTGACTGTTGCGTATGCTTTGGTCCGATATATTCTAAACTTGTAACACACATTCCAATGAGGTTTCTGTATGTCAAGGTGTGAACAAGAACTATCCTATCTATTTACAGAGTCAAATTCCATTACTCTAGATACAACGCCATCCTAGTTCTCAATACCTTGATGCATCGTGTCTATGTGTTATATCAAAAATAAGGAATGACGAAAAATCACAATTGAGCGAGATATGAAAAAATCATCATCATCATTCATCTATCTCATCAACATATCTAATAAAGTCTTGGTGGATCATAGAATTGTTGAACTTTTTGAATCAATCTCAAAATCAATGGTCAATCCATTCATCTTATTCTTCTATCTTTACTAATAATTCTATCCAAGTATCGAATATGTGTGATATATCAAAATATACATGATGCTACGCATAGATGATGACTATCTATACATCCTAAAATATGTCTACATCAATATATGAGATAGCATGCTAGAAATCCCTCTTCCACTAGGGCATAGTGGGGCATCTATATCATCTTCAACTCGACAATCTAAAAAGTTGCAGCTCTTTGATTCAAAAGCAACCTGAAATCTCAAGCATCTCAAGCATAAGTCTGATTTTCACCTATCGTGAGCGCGATCGAAACACTTTATTCCTCGATCGATCTCTCAAGGGGGAAACCAACCATCTTTCAAACATATCGATATCAAATCATCTAACAGACTTTGTTCCTAGCCTTGCTAGAAAATCTTGATCAAATTATCAAATCAATCATCATTGGGATATATCTTTCCCTACCAATTTTCATGTTATTCAACACAATCCTTGCCTTGTTGTGAATCCTCAACAATGTTATCAATAATTCAATCAGATCAATCAACTTTAGCTTGGCTACCAACATCTCATAGATATCATCGATATCTATTTCTGCATCATCATCATCATCATCAAAATCAGCATATGTCTTTGAACCAATGCAACAAGTACATCGCTTCAAAGAGGGGAAAAATGTAGACACTTAAAAATGTCTCGATGAATCACATTGGCTAACTAAAATCATTTCGTCTTGAAACCCATTCTCTTTTTGCTTAATTGATTAAATTTTCCTAGCTATTTAATTAATTATGTCATTTTCATCTATTAATCTAATCAATCTAATCAGGTTAATTCACCCCCTTTCATGCTAACATTTTGTCTCAGAAAATTAAATAAATCAAATTATTTAATTTAATCCCTAAGTCCTCTTATTTAATTAAATAAACCTAAGTTATTTAATTAAATGTCATATCATATCTCCCCTTTTTATTAAATCACTTTATTTAATGAAAAACATCTAATTCTCCTAATTTGCATAATTGAAACTTTATTTAGTTATCAAATTACTAATTAATCTAATTCCCCCCACTTGCAATGGAATATTCCTCCTTTACACATTGCTCTAGAAGGAATATTCCCTCCCCTTTTGTACAATTAAACTTTGTTTTAATTTGCTAAATATCTATTTCTCTCACCCATGAGAATATTCCAAAGAATATTCTCTTTTCTCACTCATTTGAAAAAAAGGGAATATTCTTACAAGACTTCGTGTGCAGGTTTTGAAAGTGTGTTTTTGGATGAATGTAAGCCCTTGATTAAATATCAACTTGCATTTTTAATCCTTGATGAGAATCCATGATCCATGCCTCCATCTTCTTTCCTTTTTGACCTTTGATTAGCTTTTTTAATCTTATCCCTTCATTTTTCATTTGCTTTCCTAAAAATAAAGCACTTTTTGGAGACAAATGGATCCATCTTTTAACATCAAACTTATGTTGTTAAAATCACTTGCATTTGCACTCACATTTAACCTCATTTTAGCTTATTTTAATTTCATAATATTAGCTTAGCTTCCATTAATGGCTTCCATGACAACATAAATACATCCATTTAGTATTGTGTAATTAGGGTTTGAATATTTTTTAGCTTAAACTTCATTTAGATTAGCTCTGAATATACCCATATATATCATCTTAGCATACGCCATTTTCATTTAGCTTTAAATCATGTTTCACCACACATCTTTCATCGATTTCGTCAATTCTCTTCAATAGAATCGATTGAAACAAGCTCATTATCCAAGGGATGGGGAAAGGGTCACCATTACACATCAATGCAACACCACTCACCCAATAGGATAAGTTTCAATGTCTTAGATTAGAGGTTTGTCAAGCTTGCATGATTTAGAATGTTAGTTTTAATGGTTCCATTGTCTTTTCTTACAGTGAATGATCTTATTGGTATTGATGCTTAGTGGGTTAAATATGCCTTGAATTCATATGGATCGAGTGTAGTTAACCTATACTATGTCATTGGTCACAAGAGGTGTTCAAAGGTTCTATATCCAAAGTTTTAGGTTCTCGATTGTTTGGTAGAAGTTGTGTTCACTAGTGTGTGAACTGAGAAGTAGTGTTGTATGGGAGAAATGGTCTTGCTTCGCATTTCTTTGTAGTATGGTTTCTATTCTTGCAGATTTGAGGGTGTGCTTATATTTCTCATATCTATCTTCACAAGGTATTTGCGTTTTGGTGCTCCAGAAGGTTGGATTCACAAGTTACTGTATGTGGAAGGTTAACTCATTGTACATAATTAGTATGTTCTTCAAGTGAAAGTTGTTGTGAATGATTTGTTGAGTTTCAAGATGTTGATAAAATATTCTAGATTGTGTTTAAGTGTTGTTTGTGGTTTGTGAGTCATATTTGGATAAAAGGAAGCATGTACTTAAAATTTTAATGGTGTTAACACAGGGTTGACTGACCTTGGGTGTTTACACTAATTATGGAAATGCTTCGGTGTTCGTGGAAACATGGTGTGGCATGTATATGTGGATTTAGGTATGAGTTAAGGTGTGATGTGGTCCACCTTCATTCCTCTCCACTATAGGAATATTTTGGTGCCGACCTAATTTAAATTTGCATGGTTGAGGTGCATATATGTGTTGAGTTGATGAAGGAATATGATGTGAAGTGCGAAAGTGTGAAGTGCAGTGTGAGCTTTGATGACTATTGGAAGAAGTGAGCATAAGGTGTCTACATTCTATAGAGAGAGTGTGAATTTTATGGTGAAGCAGTGGTAGAAATTTTTGTTGCTTTGAGATGGATCTCTCATTGTAACAATCTTCTTTCTATTCTCACAGTGAGCCCTTCAATAGTGAGCCTATTGTATTCGGTGTTGAAATTAATTTATATTGTGAGCTAATCCTCACCGTGGTTTTTCTCTTCTTGGGTTTTGCATGTAAATTTGGTGTTCTCATGTGTTTGGATGCATTTAAATTTTTGTTTCTCATGTTTATGTTCTACTAATGCTAAGGGTTTAGTGGTTGTTAAGGGTATAAGGACTAATGTAGATATAAATGTTAATAAGGGTTTGATTTTTTAATGTACAACTGATTCACTCCCCTCTTAGTTGACTTATACATTCAACAGTTGGGCCAACCACTACTTAAGAAGTTTATTTTGAATATTTTTCGATTTGCAAAGTTCATCCACCTTCTCTCCTAGAGAGGCACAATTCATACAAGGGTTAGGAGTGTCTAAAGGAATATCCTTAAGCTCTTGAGCATGCCCAACATCATGTTGGGGAGAATAAGGGGGACTAGAAGATAAATTGTCAGGCCAAGGATAACTAAGTGAAGAGTCCTTGAAAGTGACAATAGGAGAAGGGGACTAAGAGGAGATAGAGTTGTCATCTGAAATTGAAATTTGGGGAGGTTCCTCAAAGGATACCTTTTTCTTAATAGTAGGAGAATTAGTTGCATAGGATTTACCCTTGGAAGCCCAAGGGTGGTTGGACCTAGAATTTTTGAGATGCAAGAGGGGGTGGAGATGGTATTCGAAGAGAGGGTTTCAGGGTTACAAGTCGAGTTAACAGGAACACCCTTGTGAATAAGGGAGGGGTTAACAATACAAGGAAGGAAATAAATGTAAAGGGAGAGAGCCAAATTATACCAATATATCCTATAGATTAATCCTTGGTGAAGAGGCATGGGTTTTCCTTTATCTTGCACAACTTTGATAGATTGTTCCAATGAGGAGTGGATCCAAAAGGTAAAGTCCATTTTTAGGTTATGGAAGAAGTGATTTATCATAGAAAACAAATGAGAATGAAATATTTTAAAATGGTCATAGAGGGTAACATACCTCATCATCACCTTGAAAATATTCTTCCAGACATCGGGCATGTCCTCTATATTATAGCCGTTTTACAGCCAGTTGAATTTCTCACCTTTCTTTAAGAAATTTTCCATATCCTTTTGATAGTTCCATTTAGGTTTCTTAGGAATGTTAGTGCCCTCAAGAGGGAGGCCTATGTCCACCAAAATTAACTCATCAAATACAAAGAAATAAATGCCTCATACCTTGACAAGGTCCACCTTCCAAGAATTCACAAACTTTGTGGAAAGATTAGGGTTGTGTCCCTTCAAGGCCTCAATGTATAAGATAAGATTACCATTTTCTACGAGAGGAAAAATCTTTGAATCATTCCTTACAGATTCATAAAGATTAAGCTCTTCTTGAAGAAGTTCCCCACCCAAGGGAAGCTAAGGAATAGTAGTTGAAAACCAACTGAAAGTAACTCTAGAAACTTTTAGCATACAAAGAAGAGGCAAGGTGAACATGCAACTAGCTAAAATGAGCCATAATAGGAAGAAATAATTATTTTTCATGCAATTGGGAGGATACATGTAATCATTAGTGAACCGTAGAGAAAAAATGGGAAAGAGAGTGGGATGGATATCCTTCTTTCCTATTCTATCTAGGTCATCCAAATATGTCCTAAGAACCCTAATAGGATTGACTATGAACCTCTCAAGGTGAGCCAATTAGCAATTAGGAAGACTTAGGAGGGGGTTCTTTTCAGATTTAAGAGGTTCAACATCAAGCAAATGCTTGGAAAAGACAATGTTGGAAAACACAATGTGATATGCCAACAACCTAAAATGAGCTAAATGAGAGATGCAAATACTGAAAATAAGAAACACCAAGTTAAGGTATGTGTACCTGGGAAGTTTGGAGATGATATAAAGATTCTGGAAATGCAAACAAGCTGCCAAAATATACCTTGGAGGACTAAGATGCCCAGGATGGTGTATTAGTCCCGTTACTATTTTTCAGGGCAAACACAAAATATTTGGATGACGAAATAGAACCCTGAAGAATCTCTGAAAAATATGTTGTGGAGGACTAAGACACCCAAGATGGTGTTTTAGTCCCACTTTGAATTTTTGAAAAGTTTGAATTTGGACCCGAGCTCCCAGATCTGCACTTGCTTCCTTTCGGATCTCAGGTTCTGAAACAACTAGATTTGACCTATAGGTGAGATTTCGTGAAGATGTAAACTTTGGTAATGAAACTTTGACAACTTTTCACTCCAAGTGATCTTCAAGTCTTCAACCTAGATCTACAAACACAAATGGACAAGATGGAAAAACTTGTTGATTGTTAGTGAATGGGGGTTTTCCTTGGTCAAACCCCTTGTTGGTAATTAAAATTGAAATGAAATGGAAATGATGAACTAAATGGTGAATTAAAAACATGCAATGCTACAACTCACCAAACCCTTGTAATGGCTACAATAGATATTGATCTTGAAATGCTTGATAGATCTTGAATTGCTTGCTTGAATCAAAACCATACATCACAAATGTTAGCACAACAACACACATGATGAAAGAATAGCCTTTGACATGATGCTTGAATCTTGATGATGGATCCAAATTATTTATGATATTCTCTTGAATTCTCTTGATCTCATAAATTTTCCTTAAGAATGAATACTCAAGTTGCTAGGATGAAAATAAATGAATTGTTGTACCCAAACCAAATTTTTGCTTCATTAAGGCTTTTTGCTTAAAATGGTCTAAACCCTGTAAAAATGATGTCAAAACATAGTTTTTGGGCAAATAAAGTATGGACTTTGAGTTAGTGTGATGTTAGGAAGATACGGGAAAATTTTGAAAATTAGTGTTTTTGGACCCCTATTTTTAGATCAAAAAACCCTAAAATTGAAACTTGTCAGAATTGATTGAGAATTGTTTTAATTGGCTTATATTGCTTCACGATCACAATAGTGAAGTGAGATTCAATTAAAACTCAGTTTAAGCTTGGTGGGTAGTTTTCATTTTTTCAAGTGAGAAGTTAGGATCTCTGAGGTCAACAATGGCAGATGGCCAGGTGCCAGGTGTAGAAATCTAAGCTTGAAATGCTTGAATGAAGGTTTTATGGTGAGATATGTCTAAAATGATGCTTCGTCTTAGAGGGGATTTTCATCAAGGTAAAAATGCTGGAAATTTTTCTAACTCTGGAGCAAAAGTGTACTTGTGAGCTAGGGGCTCCCTTGATTCTAGAGGCCTAGATCAACTTTTTGAGACTTGTCACTTCCAAGAGGGATTCTCTGGAATCTTGTTAGGTTCGTGGTGAGCTAGCCAACCAATCCAATAGATTTTTCTAACACCTAAAAATGGAGATTGAACGTGAAATGAGGGAGATGAAAAAATGACTAACATTGGAGTAAAAAGCGCGCCTCTTAGCCAGGGGCACCCATCTTTTTGAAGCACCAGATGAAGTTTTTTGATCAAGTGACACCTAGGATGTTTGTCTCAGACTTGATCTAGCTTCGCAATACACCCGTTAGCAGGTGGATCAAAGTTATTGAGCTGTCGGAATCAGGAGTCAAACATAGGGTTTTAGTCATGTTCAAAAATGTCTAGAAAGATAAAAGCGCCCCTAGAGGCCAAGGGCACCCAAGGTTTTGGAGCCTCAAACTCAATCTTTTTTATCATCTCAGATACTCATCCTGTTTGTGTTGGTTCCAACTTTCTGTTGCATACCTCATCCGGGTTAGAGGACTTGTCAGCAGCCTGTAGCAGGAGTTTAAGTGGTTTCTATCTAGTTTAAAAAATGGATAAGTCTGGGAAGAAAAGTGCCCCTGTGAGCTAGGGGTGCCCATGTTTATAAGCTATTAAATGATATTTTTTATGAGAAGTGCTCTCTAGGAGCTCTTGTTGAGAATCGAACTAGCTTCGTAGTGAGCCTGTTAGCTAGTTCTAAAGTTTTACCAGACATCGGGAAATGTGAAGTGATGTTAGGTCAGAATCACCTTGAAAATGCAATGAAAATTATTCTAATTTTGAGGTCAAAAGCACCCTTGAAGGTCAGGCACGCCCTGAGTTTTGAGGCCTCAGATGGATGAATTAGGGTTTGCATCCTCCAGGAGACTTTTGTCAGATTTGATCCTTCTGTTCAATGAAACTGTCATCCAGTCAATCTGACATGTCAGTCAATCAGAATCAATGATCAAACGTGAGCTCTAGTGATGTTTTCAAATCCAAATTTTCAAGAAATTGTCTAAGTCTAGAAAGAGGCGCCTAAAGTAAAATGTTGAATTTTTGAACTCAAGAGAAGTGGTGCCCTTTAAAGGTGTAAACAATTAACTAGAATTAGATCTCCATTTCAACTCTTTTCAAGTTGACTTCTTCTTGGCCTATTTTTAGCTTGTAACTAGGTGAGTTCTTTTTGCATGCACCCGTTGACTGAAGTGTTAGAGGTGGCACCTTAATTAGGGCATATTTTTCATTTAGTTAACTATTTTGAAGACCAATTACAAGCTAGGCGTGTGTTTTGAAGGTCCAATGAGAGGAAAAGTGCCATTTACAAGAATTTGCATGCATTTATGATGCCTTTGATGATAATTTATTATTTATTAAGGCTATGGCATCCATTATTCTTCATTGTGAGTGAGATAAAACACACTTTTCTTGAGAAAATTATGGTTTGAAGGTGCTACAGTGGTCAAAATTCAGTGTTCTTCGTAGCATCAAATCTAGAATGTTCAGAGGGAGGATATTTTAGACTTCATTTTCTGTTTGCATGCAAGTTACATCGAATCTAATTCAAGCATAGGCGATTTCTACAGAAGCAAAAAAACAAAAAACTTATATCTTTTGTCTTAATTTCTTCTATTCTCATCTTAGGTATTCTTTGCATGTTAAAGTAAACGAAAAAAAATTCAAAAACAGATCATCTGGGTTCATCTATTTCAGCAACAACAGCAATACCCACGTCTTGAATTTTTTTGTGAAAATTGCCCGTTAATAGGCTATTTTTAGCTTTCTAGAAAATTTGTCCAAACATGGCCATGTTTAAAGTTAGCAGGCAATATTTTCAGAAGGCAGTTCACTTAAACTGAATTCAAGACCAATTTGGTCTTAATTCATGATTTCATAAGAAAAGCTGACACCGTTTTAAGTCAAGCGCATCTAAAGGGTTGATTCAAACAATTTCACAGGCCTAGTCACTCAAAGTCCACATGGTTTCATACCTTGTATGGTTGATTGCCTTCCAAGGCCAGTTTAGAGGGTTAATACTATTGGAATTTTGCGTGTGCGATGAGTTCGTGTGCATTTCTCATAGCCAAAGTGTTCGTGGTCAAACTTCATGGTTTCATCATGCAACACTTTTCCATGAGAAGAATCGAGAAAAGCATCAGAGGCATAAAAATGTAGAAGAGACAGAGGCCATCACTCCATTTGTGGAGCCACTAGAGTTACCAATCAGCGAATTTTCCAGTTAATGTTGTGCAGACTGAGTTCTAGAATCTAGTTCATGATAGCCTTGATGGAGATCCTGAGGCGTCTAAGTTGGATCACTTCTCAACGATGACAACTATTTTCAACAAGGCGACTGCAGATGTTAGAGAATATAAGAGAACGATCAAGGATGGAGAGGAGTTGAAAAGGTAGTTCATCATTGTTGACAACATCAAAGTGCCAAAGGACAAGACCATCGACAAGTTCCTGGACAAGGTGATATACACAGAGGGCTTGTAGAAGACAACCAGCTAGAACTTGTAGTTATTTTTGAGGATAGAGTCAAAAGAAATAGTTAACTCAATGCCATTTCTTGAGTTCTTATTGTTGATCTCATACATGCCTATCTCATTCTTGGAGATATCTTCGCGAGAGGATGGAAATTCAATTAGAATTAGTTGACTGAAGTTAGTTATCAGTTAGCTCTCCTTTCAATAAGGATGTGCATGTTGCACATGTCCATTTAGTCTTGTTTGTATCGGTTAACTAATGGTAGCTTTCCAGTTAATTATATAGTTTCATTTATTTAGACTTAGAGAATAAAATATCGCATGCTGCGAGACTATAGTTGACTCAAGGTGATTTTAGGGTTCCCTACACCTTTGATGTCTATAAATATGAGCTCGTAGCTACATTATAAATAAATTTTGCACGTGATAGTAATATATGCTGAGCCACCTTGCTTGAACTATTGTTGTTCTTATATCTATTCACGAGCTTTTTCTATTATAATAAATAGCTAAGCCACCTTGCCTGAATGTTATTATCATGGTTTTTGTTCATCTTAGTTAAATGGGGTTGCTAGTTTGATCGTTTATTGTATGCGTGTCTCGCCAATGCAATTTGTTGTCCTAGTTTTCTTACCTTGTGTTGTCTTAATACTTGTTCTTTTGATCTACACCTTGGAAAGGGGTTCCTCCTCCTTGGAAATTTAGTGAGAAGAATTATCATCAATGTGTCGTTACCAATAAGCTTGTTGCATATCTATGCCTCAAAAAGGGGTTCCTCCTCCTTGGAAATTTAGTGATTAAGCTTATCGTTTGATGTCCTGCCTAATAAACTTCATATCAGCCTACACCTCGGAAAGGTGTTCCTCCTCCTTGGAAATCCTGTTGTAGATTTTATCATATAATCACATTCTTGCTTCTATTCCTCATGCTCTATTTTTCTTGAGGGAATAGGATAGATTATAAGCATTTAGTTTTAGTTGTAGTTAAAGATCTACAAAACCAGAGAAAATCCTTAGCTGCAACTTTCTTGTTTTCATTAACCTTGTGCCTCTTCCAACTGAGTAAAAAAGATAGGATTTATAATACTTTACTTTTTCATGCATATCAACAAAAGAGGGAGCTTCCCCTCCTAATTTGAAGAGCTGTCATTACGTACTGTGCATACCTATCCGTACCAACTCACACTCTAGAGGTGCTAATTGTTACACCAGCATGAATGAACCTTGTATTTATACTTATCTATGCTTAATATCCTGAAATTGTATCACACCAAGCCGACAGATGAATTCATTAAATGAAGGAGGTTAAATCTCACCAAAATTTGATTTTAAATCTCGAAAATGACTCAAGGAGGACTAAGATGCCCTAGGTGGCATCTTAGTCCCAAGTGATGAAACTTGGGGCAGAAACACCAAAAAGGGGCCCAAATAAGATACCTCAAAATTAGGGTCCCAAGACCTCGAGGGGATAAAGATGCCCTTAATTGCAATTTAGTCTCGACCAAAAATTACGGGCACACCAATCAAAATCATTAGGAGATCACTTATGCATTGGAGAATGTCGGGATTAACGAGAAAAAATATGTCATTCACAAGGCTTGTGTACAGTGTATTGGATCAATTAAGCCATAAATAAGGATAAATAAAACAAGGCGAGCCCAAACAAGTGTGAAAATGAAAGGGTATGCATTTTACTACACTACATTTAGAATATTGAGAGAGATATAGGTCAATCTCTAACATTGTATATGATATGAAGGCCAAATTCATTAATGATGGATTTTCTCATGTGCTGTGAGATCAAATTCAATTTATCCCAAAATTTAATATTTTTGACAAAGGCCCCTAAATTAGCTATCCCATTTGTAAAGGAATTTCCTTCTTGGTAAACATGCATGAGTTTGTATTGTTTTATACTCAACATGTTTAAGCGAGAAACTTTAATGAGGTCACAAAGAGACAAGCTTGGGGAGGCTTCCCCATTCAACATCATGATGGTATTCCTGGAGTGGCCTTCAATGAATAAATTAATAATTCCTCTTTGATTATCTAGTTGAATTCCATGAAAGGCGATAGCCACCTTAGAAAAAATAGAAGATTGGGTGCCCAAATTAACTGCTATAGAAAATCATCATTCCCCTATGATCTCTTAGGATGCAACCCCCTCCCACCCAACCCGAGTTCCCTTTAGTAGAGCCATCAAAGTTAAGTTTAAACCAACCAAGGTCAGGGGGTCCAAAAGATATTGTTGAGTCATAGTTAATTTGAAGCTCAAATTGTTAAGGATGTCAATGATATCCCTGTTGGCAAGAGACACTGCAAATGTATTTTGGTGTTATCATTTGATCATATCGGAAGTCAAATCGAAGTTTTGTGATTAACTATCAAGCAAGAACAAAGCATCTGATAGAATTGTGTTCATCGATTCACATGTAATTTTATGTTATTATTTTTAGTTGTGGATCTCAGGGAAGGTTGTTTGGTATATGATCTTTGTTACTCTTGAATATTAGAGCCTTGTATCAATCCGTGTGCAAGTTAGAAGATCCGGTTGATTAATTTTTTGTTTAACAGTGCATGAAGGATGACTTGGTGGATGTAGTCATTGCAGATATTTGAGGAGTAATTGTTTTTGTGTTTGAAAATGTTGATTTTGGTCATCAGTATGCTATGGCTGACTTTGGTTGGTGCGCATTGAGAATTGATTATGGATTGAGCCGACAGTTTGTAAATATTTTTCCTATTTTGTTGGAGCTGACATATAGCGATTAAATCTTTAGTTGTGGATATATAAGTGATCGATTATATCATTTTGATATAGATGTGATGTGTGTTGATGCAAGCTACGAATATTAGAAGGATTGTAGAGCGATTATGCATAGTTTCACTTATGCATAAAAGGATTTGTGATGTGATTAAAAGCAGTCAGAGCAAATGAGCAAAATCAGATAGAAGGTCAAGAATTCGATTGTTGAGCTTAACTGGAACTGTAATAAGGCATTAGCAAATGCTACTTTCTCAGTTCAATTCTTCATATAGATTTAATATGAATGTTTTTTAAGGAAGCGAGCCTTTCTATTTTTTAGCAGTAAGCTCTAAGCAATGTGCCTGAATGGAAGTGCATTCCCATTTTGTAAACACTTATTTCTGAGTATACTCATATTGTGGATTGGCCTTCCACTGTGGTTTTTCCCCTAATAGGGTTTCCACGTAAAAAATCCTTGTGTTATGGTGTTGTAGTTGTTTCTCTTATGTTCATGCATATTTCTTTTGGTTGAATGTTATAAGTGCTTTAACAATCAAATTAATAAAGTGAAAAAGGGCAGAACACTAATTCACCCCCCTCTCAGTGTTCCTTGATTCCAACAATTTGTATCAAAGATTAGTTCCTCAGAAGAAGTTTAATAGCTCGGGGAAGATCCGAGAAAGTAATTCAATGGATTCAAGCAGTCTTCAACAACAACTTTTGGTGGCCCTAGATGATCTTGATTAGTTAAAATCTAAAGTTCAGAAATTGCAAGCAAACCTCATGGATGCTGAGAAATTCATCTAGTCATTGAAAGATAAAATCAATAAGTCCAGGGAGAAGAGAAGGGAACTCTATGATCAAATTAAGTAGAATGATGGTAAAAGAATGGAAGATGAACAATTGAGTCAAGCCCTGAAGGAAAAGACAAAAGAATGTTAAAATTTTACCAGAGATAATATAGTCCTAAAGCAAGAGATGGAATCTATTATGATGAGGATGACCAAAGAGATTGAAGATATAAAGAAGAATGAAGAGAAAATTTCCCAGTCCTTGAAAGATAAATCTGAAGAATGCAATAAAATTAATGATGGATTCATTAATTTGTCACTTGAATTGCAGCAATCCAAAAACAATGAAGAAGAACTTGGAAGATAGATTATTACCTTAGAGATGAACTTACTACTGCAAATGAATTCAAGGAGTTCAAGATTAGCTCAGCTAAGCTTGATGAATTGATTAAAAGTCAGAGGATTGAAGGTGACAAGCATGGTCTTGGATATGAGGAAGGAGAAAGTTCCAAATCTAGAAAAAGGAGATTTAGGCAAGGAAATTAGATGAACAAATTTGGAAGGTATTCGTTAAGAAAACCTAATGCTCAAAGGTTCAATTGTTACTATTTTGGTTGCAATAAATTTGGTCATATGGCTTCTCAATGTAGAATTAGAATGAATTTAGGTGGTCCATTATTCTTCGGTCAATTCTTTAATTGCAATAAGTATGGTCATAAGTCAAATGAATGTAAAAATATGATGAACAACCTTTATAGAGATGTTAGATGTTATACATGCAATAATTTTTGCCATATTTCTAACCAATGTAGATGAAGAGAAAATCAATGGAACAACTGGTCTCGACAAAGAAATGTGGTGTGCTACAATTGCAACAAATCCGGTCACATTGCTAGATTATTTACAAGTAGAAAGGGTTTGGTAAATCAAAGAAGAAACATGCAGAAGAATGAAAAGGGAAAATGAAAAGTCACTACAGGTGAGATCAGGAAGCTAATGAAGAAGATATGGGTGAAGAAGAGTTCTTCTATTTCAAAAAATGAGCTAGCACTAGAATTTGGTTCTGGTAATTCATCCGGGAATTGGTTCATGGTCTCTGACTTAGGGGAGTTCTCAAGAAAATCCTTCAAACTCCTTGTCTGTAGTTGGTATCGGGATATGGATGAGTGCAGTGATTGAATCAATGATCTACAAATGCTACTGAAATAGTTGGAGAAAGTATTTATGCAGAATTCAAGGTCCGCAGAAGAGTTATCTTTCAGAGTATGGAAACAGGGTATCTAGATGAGTTAGGGAAAAATAATTTATTGCGACAAAAGGTTAGGTGTGCAAATATTAAAAGGTCATTTGTATTCTTCATTTGTCACTTTTCACTTTGAGAAGAAGAAGTTTGGAGAGCTCTGAAGGAAATTTTGGCAAAATTTGGCAAAGATTCAAGTGTCAAGGAGATTCGGCGATCAAACCCAAACCGGTGAAAAGGTATTTATCGGTAAAACTTGTGAACTTGTGAATTTGTGAAAATGGATACTTCATTGGTAGTTGATATCAAGGATAGACTTCATCTGAAATTCAAGTGGCATCCTTTCAAATCTGTTGAGATAGAGCCCTTAGGTGCATTTTTGTGCATTTTGTACGTCTTGCATATTGAAGACATTAGGGCATACATTCATGGAAACTTTGAGGAGTTAGGGAGCTCACAGTTATTGAATTTGTACACCAATCACATTATAGGAGAGGATTTATGTGTTAAACCTGAATTCAAAACCCTAGAGGAGAATAAATTCATGCAAATTGTAAAATTTCTCATGTTTGAAGAAAGCAAGTGGACCTGGTATATTTTGAGCCGAGTTCATGCTGAATTTATGTGGTTGAATCAACCCTTTAAGATTACAAAAGAAGCCATAAGTGATGTTACTGGTTTAAATTCCTTTCGTGGGTTGCTGATCTTGAAGTTCATGAAGAATCAGATAGTTACTGATGCAACCGATTCTGTGTATGACAAATGAGCTATGACAATTGATGATATTATTGATGCGGATGTCAGATTTTCCTCGATGGTCATTGATTACAAGATTTATCATTCCATCTAGGATGATTTTGTGTCTGGTACAACTATCTATGTAGCATATCAGATGGTGAAGGAGAATGCAGAATATGATCTATGTGAGTTACTCAGAAGCCAATTGATGGAAAATATTGGTAAAATCAAGAAAGATAAGAAGAATTCCTTCAAATATGGTAATCTGTTGTTGTGTTTGTTCTATTACTTTATGAATGAAGTTCTAGGATTTGGAAAAGTACAATGGGAAGGTAATAAACCTATAGCTGCTCAAATCAGAGATATCTTGCATAGATTTGGTGATAGCAAGAGAAGGAATACTGCAATTTGTGGTTATTTCAAGAACTTTCAGAATGAGATGCAAGCAAGAGAAATAATTCTTGTCTATTGTGGAGAAGTGCAAAGACACTATCTAATTTATGGTTGGCATTAATCAATGCTTGATGGAAGCTACAAATCCTAGAACATGTGGATAATGCCTATGGGCTATGAGGTTGAGGAACATATTTTGGAAATTTATCCTGAACATTTGTTGAGTAAACCTCGGGATCCGATAGAAGAAAGATTCAATACTTTTTTAGAGAAGGATATACAAGTGTACAATCAACTAAGAAATCTTATGATAGTCTGAAGAGTAATAAAAGAAGTGGAAGCCTTTGCAGAGAGCATGGGTATATCTGCAAAAGCTGATAGAGAAGCTAGAAGAAAGAGAGAACAAGATGAAGCAGGAGAGCCAGCTAGAACTAAATCTGCTAGTCTGGCCGTATCCTCTTCCTGAACAAGATCTACAAGAAGCTTTACTCTCCCATCGAGTCTTGCAAAGAAGTCAAGTCCTGTGAAAGCTCAAGACAAGTCATCCAGGAGAGAAGGAAAAAGGAAGAAGGACAAGAGCACAAGAGTTTATGTTGTTGTTTCTAAAGATGAAGAGACTGAATATGATGTAGAGATAAGAGAAATCAATAGTCTCTAAGGAAAATCCCTCCAGTGAAGAGAAAGGAAAGAAAAAGATGAAAGCAAAAAAAATAGGTATGTCTATAGAAGAAGTGGAGAAAGCATTGATTAAGGATGGTAATATTAGACCTCTTTGTGAATGGTATGACACCTTTGACAGTGCTGGTCAAATAATTCTTGAGGAAGCTTCAATAAAATAATTGAGTAATTTCAATAAGGCTCTTATTGATATAATGTATCCATTACCCAAAATTCTATATGAAGTTTTAGAAATGAGGAGAGTGAATGCCAGAACTGAAGATGAATAGTTGAGAGAGTGCATTCTTGCTAGTTTATGTCTAGTAATGTCTATTGAGGAAATGAAGTCAATTATGAATGGTGCTAAAAAGGATTTCAAAAGAAAAACAAGAGTGAACAATCTTATGATTGGTCGGACTAAAGAAGTTGAAAAAGAAACTGAAAATATTCTAAAGGAAGTTTTGTTAAGGAATTGAATCGATGTTGTTTCTGAAGAAGTGCATGATGGAGATGTTTCACCTAGTCCAGTAGTAGAAGAGAGAAAATAAGATACATTTGAGGAAAATATAAATCCTCTTGACATGCATGATGGTGAAATTCCTATGGAGACTGAAGCTCCTAAAGTTGTGTCTTTTCAAGAAAAATATATTTCTAAAGCCATGCAAGAATCTATAACTGAAGAGAAGAAGGATGAAGTGAAGGTGATTCCTGTGAAAGTAAGAGACACTGCTAAGGGAGTGAAGGAGTTTTTGGAAGAAAAATAGGAAGAATTTGATTGTGAACTAGTAAAAGGCCATATCAACTTGGACACTTTATCCCCTATTCAGAAGCTAAAGGTAGCTTCATTCACTCAGAACAAGGCAAGGGAAGAAATTCTGAAATCACATATTGAAGATAGTGAGCTATTGAATCTTGCATCCGATGTTTTGGAGAAGATCATGCCCTCTCATGTTAAGGATCCATCTGGTTCTCCCTGCGGTGAGCTAAATAAGCTTATTAATTTTGTAAGTACTCATTTTGAGTCCCTTGAGAAGTCAGCTGAGGATAAGGTACAAAAGGAGCTTGATGCTAAAAGGTTTAGTAGGTTGAAAGGGATGATAGCTAATGATAAATCTATGTTAGCTACTTGTGTAAAGAATATTCAAAATGATTTGTCTGAAGGTGGTAACATTTATAAGTCATGTCTATCTTTATCTAAGTTCACTAAGGACTTTGAAAAAAAAATGAAAGAATGTGAGAAACAGTTAGCAGATATCATTGAAGCATTCAATCCTCTAACCATCTCTGTTGGAAAGCAAGAAGGTCAAGTCATATCCCTGCTTGACAAGATCAAAATTTTAAAGCATGAAGAAGGTAAAATGGTTGAAAGAGTTTGTGAGCTTAGAAGACTAATTGGTCCTAAGATGGAAACAATGTTGAGTGCATTGAAGGAAGCACAACATGCTATGGCTGTCAGTGATCTAGCGAACTTTGAATCTGTAGAGATGAAATCTTACTTATTCTGTGGGCACATGGCTATCATGCAGAGTCTCAAGAAGGGTTGGGACATGATTTTGAGCTTGTTGAAGAACAATTATCTATTCAAGTTTATGTAAGTTGAAGAAGGTTATTTGTACATATGCAGTTTGTTTATAGCAATTTTGAATTGATTTTTGCTATGCGGATTCCTCCCTTGGCCATTGATGTCAAAGGGGGAGAATTGGACAATGAAAAATTCCTTAATCATCTCAGGGGGAGTATAATTCATGTTGGTATTGATCCGACACTTAGTCATTTGTTGCCATCAATACCAAAGGGGGAGATTGTTCATAAGAGACACTACACATTTCATTTGGTGTTGTCATTGAATATGGACCCTAGACAGTGATTTGATCCACACATCACCATTTGATCATACTAGAAGTTAGATCGAAGTTTTGTGATTAACTGTCAAGCAAGAAAAGAGCATCCGATAGAATTGTGTTCATCGATTCACATGTAATTTTATATTATTATTTTTAGTTGTGGATCTCAAGGAAGGTTGTATGGTATATGATATTTATTACTCTTGAATCTTAGAGCCTCGTATCGATCCGTGTGCAAGTTCAAAGATCTGGTTGATTAATTTTGTGTTTAACAGTGCATGAAGGTTGACTTGGTGGATGTAGTCATTTCATATATTTGAGGAGTAATTGTTTTTGTGTTTTTGTGTTAGAACATGTTGATTTTGGTAATCAATATGTTGTGGCCAACTTTGGTTGGTGCACATTGAGAATTGATTATGGATTGAGCCGACAGTTTGTAAATATTTTTCCTATTTTTTTGGAGCCGACATATAGCGATTAAATATTTAGTTGCGGATATATAAGTGATCGATTATATCATTTTGATATAAATGTGATGTGTGTTGATGCGAGCTTCGAATATCAGAAGGATTGTAGAGTGATTATGCATAGTTTCACTTGTGCATAAAAAGATTTGTGATGCGAGTCAAAGCAGTCAGAGTAGAAGAACATAATTAGATAGAAGGTCAAGATTTCAATTATTGAGCTTAATTGGAATTATAATCAAGCATTAGTAGATGCTACTTTCTCAGTTCAATTCTTCAGATGGATTTAATCTAAATATTTTTTAAGGCAGCGAGCCTTTCTATTTTTGAGCAGTGAGCTCTAGGCAGTGTGCTTGAATGCAAGTGCATTCCCATTTTGTAAACACTTATTTTTTAGTATACTCATATTGTGGATTGGCCTTCCATCGTGGTTTTTCCTCTAACAGGGTTTCCACGTAAAAATCCTTGTGTTATGGTGTTGTGGTTTTTTGTCTTATGTTCATGCATATTTCTTTTAGTTGAATGTTATAAGTGCTTTAATGATCAGGTTAATGAAGTGGAAAAGGGCAGAACACTAATTCACCCCCCCTCTTAGTGTTCCTTGATTCCAACAATTGGTATCAGAGCTTAGTTCCTCAGAAGAAGTTTAACAGCTTGGGGAAGATCTGGGAAAGTAATTCAATGGATTCAAGTAGTCTTCAACAACAACTTTTGGTGGCCCTAGATGATCTTGATCAGTCAAAATATGAAGTTCATAAATTGCAAGAAAACCTCATGGATGCTGAGAAATTCATTGAGTCATTGAAAGATAAAATCAATAAGTCCAGGGAGAAGAGAAGGGAACTCTATGATCAGATTAAGCAGAATGATGGTAAAATCATGGAAGATGAGCAAATGAGTCAAGCCTTGAAGGAAAAGACAGAAGAATGTGAAAAGATTACCAAAGATAATACTATCCTAAAGAATGAGATGGAATCTATTATGATGAGGATGACCAAGGAGATTGAAGAAAGAAAGAAGAATGAAGAGAACCGTCCTCAGTCCTTGAAAGAGAAATATGAAGAATGCAATAGAATTAATGATGGATTCATTAATCTAGCACTTGAATTGTAGCAATCCAGAAACAATGAAGAAGAACTTGAAAGACAAATTATTACCCTCAGAGATGAACTTACTACTGCAAATGAATTCAAGGATAAGTTCAAGATTATTTCAACTAAGCTTGATGAACTGATTAAAATTCAGAGGACTGAAGGTGACAAGCGTGGTCTTGGATATGAGGAAGGAGAAAGTTACAGATCTAGACAAAGGAGATTTAGGCAAGGAAATCAGATGAACAAATCTGGAAGGTATCTGGTAAGACAACCTAATGTTCAAAGGTTCAATGGTTACTATTTTGGTTGCAATAAATTTGGTTATATGGCTTCTCAATGTAGAAGTAGAATGAATTCAAGTGGTCCATCATTCTTTGGTCAATGCTTTAATTGCAATAAGTAAAGTCATCAGTCAAATGAATGCAAAATTATGATGAAAAACCTTTATAGAGATGTCAAATGTTATACATGCAATAGATTTGGCCATATTGCTAACCAGTGCAGATCAAGAGAAAATCAATGGAACAACTTGTCTGGACAAAGAAATGTGGTGTACTACAATTGCAACAAATCCGGTCACATTGCTAGATTCTGTAGAAGCATAAAGGATTCGATAAATCAAAGAAGAAACATGTAGAAGAATGAAAAGGGAAAAGGAAAACTCACTACATGTGATATCAGGAAGCAAATGAAGAAGATATGGGTGAAGAAGAGTCCTTCTATTGTAGAAAATGAGCCAACACTAGAATATTGTTCTGGTAATTCATCCAGGAATTAATTCATGGTCTCTGACCTAGGGGAAGTTCTCAAGAAAATCCTTCAAACCCCTTGTTTCTAGTTGGTGCCGGGATATGGATGAGTGCAATGATTGCATTAATGATCTACAAATGCTACTGAAACAACTGGACAAAGTATTAATGCAAAATTGAAGGTCCGTAGAAGAGTTATCTTTCAGAGTATGGAAATAGGGTATCTGGATGAGTTAGGGAAAAAGCATTTATTGTGACAAAAGGTTAGGTGTGCGAATATTAAAAGGTCATTTTTATTCTTCATTTGTCACTTTGCACTTTGAAAAGAAGAGGTTTAGAGAGATTTGAAGAGAAATTTGGAAAAATTTGGTGAAGATTCAAGTGTCAAGGTGATTCGACGATCAAAACCCAAACCGATGAAAAGGTATTTATCGAGAAAACTTGTGAACTTGTGAATTTGTGAAAATGGATACTCTGTTGGTAGTTGATATCAAGGATAGACCCCGTCTGAAATTCAAGTGGCATTATTTCAAATCTGTTGAGACAGAGCCCTTAGGTGCATTTTCATCCATTTCGTATGATGTATTGCATATTGAAGACATTAGGTCATACATTCACGTAAACATTGAGGAGTTATGGAGCTCATAGTTATTGAATTTGTACAACAATCACATTATAGGAGAGGATTTATGTGTTAACCCTAAATTCAAAATCCTAGAGGAGAAGAAATTCATGCAGATTGTAAAATTTCCCATGTTTGAAGAAAGTGAGTGGGTCCAGTATATTTTGAGCCGAGTTCATGTTGAATTTATGTGGTTGAATCAACCCTTTAAGATTACAAAAGAAGCCATAAGTGTTGTTACTAGTTTAAATTCCTCTGGTGGGTTGCCAATCTTGAAGTCTGTGAAGAATTAGATAGTTACTGATGCAACCAGTTTAGTGTATGATAAAAGGGCTATGAAAATTCATGATATTATCTATGTGGATGTCATATTTGCCTCGATGGTCATTGGTTACAAGACATATCATTCTAGCTGGGATAATTTTGTATCTGGTACAACTATCTATGCAGCATATCAGATGGTGAAGGAGAATGCAGAGTATGATCTATGTGAGTTACTCAGAAGCCAGTTGATGGAAAATCTTGGTAAAATTAGGTAAGATAAGAAGAATTCCTTCAAATATGACAATCTTCTATTGTGTTTGTTTTGTTACTTTATGAATGAAGTTCAGGGATTTGGTAAAGTACAATGGAAAGGTAGTAAACCTATAGCTACTCAAGTTAGAGATATCTTGCATAGATTTGCTGATAGAAAGACAAGGAATACTTCAATCTGGGGTTATTTCAAGAACTTTCAGAATGAGATGCAAGCAAGAGAAAGAATTCCTAAGTCTATTGTGGAGAAGTACAAAGACACTATCTATTTTATGGTTGGCATTGATCAATGCTTGATGGAAGCTGAAGATTATCCTTAGAGTGATAATTTTCCTATGATAAACCATCCACCAGAAGAATCTAACTTTTGGAATAGTATTATTCTTCCATACCTTCATCCAATAGAAATTAGAGGCCCATTTAGGGGATATAATATTGAACCCAAAATTGACCATGTAATTACCATCTTTAGAATCAACCCAAATAAGAGAGTCGAAAGAATTAATTTTGTAGAACCTCTGGTTAGAAATAATTCTAAGAAGAACATGAGCAGCTAAATGGAGTAGGGAGTCATACTAATTGGGATCTATTCTCCAAGTGAGAGGGTCAGAGGAGGGGTCCTAGTAATCTTAAACCTTATATCCCAATCTCTTGTAAAGATCAGTTTGGACAATTGAACATACCAAATAAAATTACAAAGGAGAAGAAGAAATCCAAGGATCTTCCCAAAATCTCATGAAACCCCCATTACCAATCTCCTAGAAGGCACCCTATATTATAATGTCCATAGTTTTGTCAATATTGTTATAAATAGTATAATCTTTAGGAATAAATGATTATTATGTAAGAAGAAGATTCCCTCACAACCATTTAAGTACCTAGCTCTCAAGATTTTGACCCATTCATCATTTTGTTTAATTAAATTCCAGGTAAATTTAGAGAGGAGATCCAGGTTCATCTATTTAGTCTTTCTAATATATAGACCACCATTTTTTTTTGTGAGCAGATCATATCCTAGTTCACAAGGGAGCTATGATGCTTTTCCTCAGTTCTTGACTACAAAAACCTTCTTTCAATTTGCTTCAGTTTCTCTATCCAAGTAGCAAGCATCATGAACAAGGAAAGGAGGTAGACATAAGTACTCTAAAGAGTAGCTTTGAGGAGTTGGAGTTTACTTGCATTGTTGAGAGGAGCACCTTTCCAAGCAGCCAACTTTCTTTTCACTATTTCTAGTAGGTTGGACCAAACTAAATTTTCAACTTTACCATTGGTTAACGAAATTCCAAAATAAGAGGATGGGAGAAGATGAGTATAAAATTTAATAACCCCAAAAAATTTGAGCTACAAAGGATGAGGCACATTCAAGAAGAAAACAACACATACAAAATAATGTTTTGGCCAAAAGTGAAGGAAAAATCAAAAAGAATTATGACCCATCCCATAGATTTCACAATTTCAGCTTCAACAAGGAGGATGGTGTCGTCAACAAACTATTGATGGGAGACTCGTTGCAAGGAAGAGGAAGGAGAGAAATCTTTGAGGCTTCCCCTCATGATTCCCTCAACAATGTTCCTCCCTAGGTCCTTTTCTAGGATTATGAGCAAAAAGGGGGAGAGATGATCCCCTTTCCTAATACCTCAAGAGATATTGAAGCAGCCATGAGGGGAACCATTGATGAGGATCGAGAACATCAGGGTAGGAACACACACTTTAGATAATGTGATGGTTTTTCCTTTCAATCCGAACCTCTGGAGAAATTGGAAGATAAAACTCCAAGAAAATTTATCATAAGCTTTGGAGATGGTGGACATTAAAGTGAGGAGGACTCCATGGAATTTTGTGGTGAAAATGGATATATCCTTGATGGGTTAAAAGTATTGCTAAAGGACATATGATACATGAATATAAAGGACACGAGTGGGTGATATAAAAGGAAAGGGATTTGGCAAAGGAAGCAGGTAAAAGGAAATATATCTACACCCCAAAAAATATTTTGCAATCTCACCTAACAATTTTTAATGATAGTTTTACTGTTCTATAGAATTAATATCACTAAAGGTCCACCTCTAGTGGATGCCACTCCAATTTTGGACACCTTCATGGTCTATGCTAAGAAAGGAAATTTTTTTGTTAAAGATGTTGGATAAAAAAGGAGTTGAATTTTTAGTTATTTTGTTAGCCAAAGAGGTCCATGCATAAAATATTCTCCAAGGGGCATGTGCTTAATTTCCAACTAGATAAAGTTTTATACTATTTGACCCACATTGAGAATTGTGCTAGATACATTTCCCTAGTGCCAACTATTCTTTTAAAAATCAATCTTTAAAGATGTCTTTTTGTCCTTTTCTATAAAGAAAACTGTTAGGATAAAAGTTTAACTAAACTTAGTCAATTGGAGATGGATGAAGAATATTATTGTTCCAACTATTAAATGATGACGTAATATTATCCCTTGGTGATGGATTAATCCTCACCCTTGATTGTATTCTAATTTTCCTTGCCTTCCCTATAAAAGGCATTCGTTTTTCCTTGTACAATTTACAAATAGCAACAACAATAATTTTTAGAAAGAGGTTTAGTGCACGAAGCAGTTTAGTGTTGGAGAGATCAAGAATTGTTCAACTCAAACTATTTTGAAATTAACACAAGTAGAAGGATTGATTTTGGTATCCTATGGGTTGTTTCAATATTTTTCGTGGTTCCATCTCAAATATTAGATGAAATTTAATTGCATTGATGATGAAATGTTTGGATATTTTATGGATCTCCAATTCATACAATATGTAATTTTCTAATTGTAAGTTACTTTACAAGGTTAGTTTGAACTTATTTTAAATTCAATTTGATTGTGGGAATTTGTTTAAGTTATGCCAGATCTGGGTACTTAAGGAATTTTCATAGTCTAAAAATATTTATTTCCATTGAAAGATATAACCATCTAGATTCCAGTAAAATCCACGGTTATCCACACTCTATCCCAAGAAAAATAAATGAATGCTTGCCTAAGTTTAGAGGAGATATCAAGGACCCAGTATCAAAACATCTACAAGATTTCATTAATTTGATAGAAGACTGTCAGATAGCAAAGGAAGATGTCATGAATTTTTTTGTAAGAACTTTAGAAAACAATGCTAGAGATTGGTTTTATAGTCTTCCAATGCATTGCATTTGTTTATGGCAAGAGCTTGAGTTATTATTAATGGATCGGTTTGATGAAGTGAATAGTGAATGCTTATCTAACAATAGACTTCTGCACATTCAAGAAAATTTTGAAGAAGCATGTGAGCTTCTAGTTGACCAATATTTTCCTACAAATGCATTATGTGATATAAAAATATGTAAGGATGAATCCTCATATGATTTTCATGATAGATTCATGAAAAATTTGTTTTCTATACCATCATTTAGTAGACCCGATGAACCAATATGTATTGATTTTTTTTGTGAAAGACTTGAGCCAGGTCTGAGTACCATGCCAGCTGACTTGAAGCCCCCTAACATTGAATGCATATATCAATGGATTTTAGTGATTGAAGAAATGATAGAGCAATGTGGAAGTAATTTCCTAATTAAATTATGTGATGGTACTTTTTCTAGACTTGGTCAAATGGGCCTAGATGGTATAGTAGAAAATAATAATGCATCTTGTGGTGGTGGGGATTTTATTTTTAAACAACCTACAGAGAAAATATATGTAGATGAAGATTGCAGCCATAGTAGCTAGGATATAAGATATGATGAGATGGATCAGATGTGTGAATTGATGCATTCTATTGGTTTTGAAAGTACACAAATAGGGAGCCAAATCTCTATATTAGATGAAGGATGCAATAATGTGAAAGATATTGAAAGCACATTCTGATTCATTAATGAGGAGAAAGTATGTTATGATGAATCCTTTAGGTCAGATGCAAGCATGCAACCAAATGAAAATTATTCCTATTCATATAATCAAAGAGATTACAATTATGTTTGCAACCCTAGAGACTATGAATACTTTCAAGAACAATTAGAGTTGTCCTCTTTAAGTGAAAAGTGTTTCAATAAAAATGATAATAGTATTTTTTAAGGCTCACAAATGCATGGTGATGTTATGAAAATATATGATAGTATTGACAATGCTTTGAATGATCATTTCAGTTCAGATTGTATGATGACATTAGATTTATAAACCTTGTATGGAAAGGTTAGATGTTGAAAGTCAGGGTGAGTCGAATATCCTCTCTTCAAGCAATAAACATGATGTTGTGAAGAACAATGGGACTCCAAGTTTTCTTGGATATGAGCATGATAAGGGATATGAATTGAGCATACCTTTTGAAAAAGAAAGATGTAATCAACATTGCTATGGTATACTTGATCATGCCAATTCTACAAGTTTTGAGGGTAGTGTTGTAAATATTCATGGTGATGAGGCAAAAGAGTTAGTTAATCCATGGAATAATCTTGAGGTTGAAAACTTACATGAAGACTATGACATAAAGAGATGCTACCTAATTCGAATCTAATGCATAATAGTAATATTTCTTATGAGTCCTTCATTTGTGATGTGGAAATAGAGAGCCAACTCTCTATAACAGATGAAAGTGATAGAGTGTGTAATGAAATTCGCTTGGAGAAGTCATCCATGAGGAGTTGGAATGAAGAAATCAATTATGATTTTTAGTTTGATAGTGAGGAATATGACCATGTTGATTGTTGCAGTAAGTATGGACAAATAAGACGATATGTGTGCAAGAGATTCATTAGATGAATTAATTTAGGTAGTTGATTGTGTAGAGAATATATATGTTTGTGATATAAGTGGTGAATAAGGAACTCCTTTCTTTTTTGATCTTTTACCTTCTTCTATCCATTTTTTGGTTTTGAAGTTATCACTGAATGTTTGCATGAGGATATCATAGATGTAGCTATACATGAAAGTGAAAATATAGAGATAAACGTTGGTACAATTGATGAAACTTTTTATGATGATTTTGCACTTGAAGAATGTGATTGTGTTAATCACATGGATGCATATGAGAACCTTTTTTCTGGGTGTGCAACTTATAGTCTTCCTCATGAATAGTGTAATTCAAGTGAGTCATAGGAGGGAAGTGTTGTTGAACTAAGCATGCAAGATATTTTTCATAGGTATGATTTTTATGACACATATGTTTCAACAAATTTCCAAGAGATTGAAATAGAGAGACAATTTGAAGAGTATGGCTCTTCACACAAAATATCTTGTGATATGAATGGAGGTGTTGATGAGGTTTGCATCAGTATAAATGACCCCAAGGTATGCTGGTCATCAATAGTCCCTATTGTAAGTGAAGTTGAGTATGATGCATTCCTTTGTGATGAAGATGTAGTTTCTCACAATATGGATCCCAATGTTCCTGAAGTTGAGCACTTCACTTGGATCCAACATACATCTTGCAGTGATGATGAACAACAACAAGTTGTTTAGGCTGGTGATTTTTTGGCTGCTCATGTTTCTCATATCACTAAGATTCATAGTTTTCAATTTTTTTTATTTAAGGACGAGTTTCCCTCTCCAAGTCAACATGATGAAGATGCATACCTTTATTTTCCATGTGAACTAGAGGCATTATCTTTTTTCCTTCAGTCATGTGAGAGGGTCAACAGATATGAAGGTGCCATGGTTTCATATGGTGTTGATTAGAGTTTTCAAGTTTTTCTGCCACCTAATACAAAAATGAAAAATATTTTGCATGACAAGGTGGTGGCCTATGTTATGTGGTTTCCATGCAACAACAAGATCAAACATGGGGAAAATCTTCACGTGTTTAGTGGTAATCACATATTTATGCTTGCAAGAAGAGGGCTATACTTGTTGCAGTGGTGCAGTAGAAATAAATGTGGGTTGAGGGAAATCAGTTCCTTCAATAGGCTAGTGTTTGACAAAGGCAAGCATTGGTTCTTCTTTTAATTTGGTGGCCTGGGGCCATCAAATGAGATTTAAGAATTAAGTATTCAAAGGAGTAGTTATAGAGAACCCAAAGGATTTGGCACATGGTCTACACCCTAGAGATCTGGAATCTTACCATTCCCACAAGGGGAATGCATCCTCGAACATGAGCCACTAGTGGCACCTTCAAATTTTGCAAGTGCCTATGCCCTTTCAGTTTGACGAAAGAGGTTAGGTCTGCTCCCTACCAAATCTACCCTAGAGCCTATTTTCGTCAATTAAAAGTTTTCAACTCAAAGCTTTTCATGCAAATCCATGTGGTAGAAAGTTTTTGGGACATATGGTAGTAATCCTCCTCAGTTTTGTGCTTTTAGGATGACTTCTGATATGCCATTTGATGTGTTTCTAACTGCGACCAAACTAGGTTTGGTGTTATGAAAAATTGCAAACTTCAAGAATATGAGGGAAACCCATTTCTTATTCTGGTCTAAAAAATCTCACAATCTGGTTTCATCAAAATCCAAGGTCAAATGCTGCATTATTTTAATGTCTTTCAAGTGCGATGAACACCTCCGACAACCCGTTTACAAAGGAGGTACCAAAGTTTGGATGGTTGGGTGAGATTTGATGGAAAACCCATGTTTTATTTAATTGATTAGGCCCACTCACAAAAAATCATGGCTTCAGGATCTCCCATTTGTGCGTAGTTAAGTTACACTATTTTATGATATTGCTATCAAGATTCAACCGTGTAGTTTTTTAGTCAAACTCATTGACCCATGTTTCATGAGTAGTGGTTCACAAGAACCCATCTCTCATGATAATGAATGGTCCACTTTGCACTCATTGCATCTAGGTGACTCTCATAGAGGTGAAGCACTGGGTCGTCCCAGGAAGTCACCCATCCTAGTATTATCGATAGGATAAATTAAATTAAATTAAATTTCACTATTTTTCCAACAGGAGAAATTAAATTTTGCTTATTTTCTAATGTTTAAATGTTAGTATTTAAAATATTCCAAATGCTTTAAATATTTCCAAAGTGGAAAATCATGTGAATGGGAAGTATTTAGGGAAAATTTAATACTTTTCAAACTTTATAAAGTTTTCTTCCCCGCCATCCCACAATAGGAAATACTATCAGCAATGAAGTCTTGTGGGGGCACAGGGAGCTTTTGGGGAATTAATTTTTTGCAAACTTTATAAAATTGTAGAGTTAAATATTTGTAAGGAACTTTATTAAACTTTAGAGAATATTTTATTTTTCTCTAAAGTCTTTCCCCACAATCTGGCAACAAGAAATGCTATCGGTAGAGGAAGTAAGCGGGGATGCGGGGAGTATGTTTGAGAGCTATATATTTATAAGGAGCTTGTGGGAGTGCATTTAACTTTTTTTAAAATACATTTCAAAACTATTGGAAGGTTTTTTTTGTCTTTAAAGTCTTTTGACACAATCCCACAATAGGAAGTGCTACCGCTTGAGATTGCTTGCGGTAGTGCGGGGAAGCAAGGCAATGAGATTTGTTGGGTGCCGCAATTGCTATTTACCACGTGTAGGGGCATTTGGGGGAGGTTTTCACCATTGGAGCAGCAAAAAATATGTTTATTCATGTCCAATAGTGTTTTCTCACACTATGGCAGCTATTTCAATGTAGTTTTGAGTAATTTTTGTTCCTAACCATTGATAGAATCGACCCAGCAAATGTTTCCAATGCTTGGGAATCATTTTCCATTGTGTTTTAGGAATTTTTTATTCCCTGTAAGGTGAAAAATGGCAAACAATTCATTATCACAACAAAACAAAATTTATGAATACCTTTGCAAGTTTTATCATGCTTGGGTAGCAATGCATATGTAAGAGAGATGATTTAGTTGTTGGAAAAGATGCACATGTAGATGGATTAATAACCAACTGTTTGAAAAAATGTCAAAACTAAATGCAGTATAAAATGGAAGATCTGAGATGAGGTTTGCATTTTTGAAATACAAATAAAGGTGAAAATGAGTTAGTTGTAGACCGAATGCACAGGAAAGTGAGTTATTGGCAAATATTTGGAAAAATGTCAAAGTTAACCTCAAAGCGAATTTTTAGATGTTTAACACTCAATGCTTAGTTAAAATACAAGATGAAAGCAAGTTTTAACTGCCAAGGAAATAGGTTTTTACCCAAAAGTGATTTTTTTCACTTGCCAAGTGAAAATGCAACTGTAAGTGAGTTTTTACAAATAGGTAAAAAAATATTGCACAAGATTTGTAAATGCAAGAGGATACAAACTTTAGTTGCAAGCAATGAAGAAAAAAGAAGAGGGAAAAGAATGTGTAAAGGGGCAATTTTTTGTAGTTCTGAAGGTTGAGTATGTGACATGTATCAAATTGAGATTCAATATGTGATTTCTTCTCTTCTTTAAAATGTAATTTATGTCTCATTCTTTAGAGTTCTGGAATTTTTGAAGTTGTAAGAGGTAGGCTATTAGTTTTTTGTAGGAAAATAGAGATTCATGTTGTGCAAATTTTCCTGTAGTTGCATTGTATATCTTGATTGCAACATAAATGAATACATGCTTTAGCATGCTCTTAGTGTATCTTGTCTCCAGTTTGTAATAAATTATTTCTTTCAATAATACAATCAAGGGTTGTAAATCTTTCCATGCACATTTTCTGCATCTGGATTATTTTCAGGGTTAGTGTTTTCTCAAGGAGCAATGCAAATTCTTTCAATGAAAATAATGAGAATATTAATTTGTTGCAGGTTGGATTATTAAGTAGAAGTTGCACTGTTAGTTATTAGTTGATCTCATTAGCATAAGGTGCTAATGGTTGAGTGATCATAAAGATATGTTTAGAATGTGATGAAGGATGTGATGGCAACTTCAAATTTTGCAAATTTGAAGTGCCTATATCTCTTCAATGTGTCGACAGAGCCTAGGCCTGCATCCCGTCAAATCTACCCATGAGGCCCTCTTAGTCGATTAATATTTTTCAACTTAGAGATAAACTTGAAAATACCTTTGGTAGAATTTTTTTTGGTACATATGGTAACATGCTTGCTCATTTTCGTACCCACAGGATGAGTTTTGATATGCAATTTAATCCTTTTCTAACCGCAACCGGGCTAAAATTGGTGTTCCAAAAAGTTTCAAATTTCACAATTCTAAAGGCAACCCATTTCCTATTTTGGTCTAAACATCTCCAGTTCTGATTTCATAAAATATGAAGGTCATATGATACATTATTTAATGCTTTTCAATTGCAGTGAACAAGTCTAGTGGGCCAGCTTACAAAGGAGGTACCTAAATTTTAATGGCTAGGAAAAATCTGATTTAAAACACATGTTTTAAATAATTGATTTGTTGGATGTTGTGGTTAAGTTGATGATATATGGTTTTCATTGATGTCAACACTATTATCATAAATTTCTTTAAGGTTGTACATGTCGAGGATATTGAGAAAATTGAAATAAATATGTTACAAGTTGTCTGTGGAATATGGAGGAAAAATTAGTATGTTGTTAACTAGATGTTGTAGATTAAAGGGTTTGTTTTCAAGCCTATCTAGTTTCTACTTCGTAAGCTTCAGAGGTGCGCATGAAGATCTAAGGAAGTTATAAGTTTATGTGTTTTGAAAGCTATTCTGTTACTGCAAATGGTGTTCATGGAAGAAGGCAATGTGATTCTGGTAATTTGAGTTGTTGCGTATGTTCCTGTGACGTTTGTGGATGTTTCTAGATCATTTTCTAATAGTGTTGCACATCCACATTGATCATTATGCTTGTGATCCGATATTTTCACTTGTGTGTTCATATTTCTCATGTTCATGGCCGACAAGGTGTTTGAAGCATGTTTTGGATCTTCGAGGAAGAATCTTTGAAGGTGTTTTGCGTTCGAGGAAATTGTTTTAGGTCCCTACTATGTTGTGGCCGACTTTGGTTGATACGCATTGATGATCTTTATTGTTTTGGGCTGACATTTTGCATTCATTCTATTGTTTTGTTGAAGACGACATAAAGCAATGTTATTTCTTGTTGTGGATATGTATAAGTGATTTTTTATCTCATTTGATGAATGTGAAAAGTGAAGTGTGTGAGTGCTCTGTGCAAAAAAGGTTTAGATCATTCGAAAGTAGAGAAGAGTGTGAAGAAGAGTGAAATATAATGAAGAAGTGTTCATGTGCTTAACTAGAACTATACTCATGCATTTGCAGATGCTACTCTCTCAATTCAATTTCTTCAGATGGTTTTAATCTTAATATTTTATGTAAGATAGTGAATCTTCCTTTGAGAAGTGAGCTCTAGGTAGTGCACTTGAATGCATGTGCATTCCTCTTATATTCTTCTTATACTTTTAACAGGGTATAACTTGTGGATTAACCTCCACCATGGTTTTTCCCCTAACAGGGTTTCCACACAAAATTCTTGGTGTTATGTGTGTTTCCGATGTGTTGTTGATTCATGCTTTCACTATTATTAATCAAATCTGAGAATAAAGGTTAATAAGATTAATAAGTTTAAAATTTTGGGACAAATGATTCAGCCCCCCCTCTTAGTTGTCTGCCTTTGTGTTGCCAACAATTGCTATTCAGATATGAGGAAGAAATGAGATAGATTGAAGAAGAAGAAAGAGAAATGAATGATCTTGAAGCACTTATTGTCAAAAGGGAAGCCAAAGGAGAAGGCAAGTATAAAGGAAAGTTTCCTATTAAACGTTTTTCTTGCAACAAGATAGGTCATTTTGCATCAAGGTTTCCAGAAAGAGTTCCTAAGCCAAGACCTTACAAGCCTAAATTTCAAAAGAAGTGTTACTATGCTGTGATGGAGGTGTGACAAATGATGAATCTGAAAAAGGGAATGCAAGTGAAGATGAGTTTGTGTTTATTGCTATCAAAGAAAATAATTTTGTTTCTACTAAATCTGCTAGTTGTATAAATGTGGAGAAATCCCTAGCTGCCCGAGTTGAAGATAAAGATGAATGGGTAATTGACAATAGATGTTCACATCACATGATAGGTGATAAGAGTAAATTTGTAAGCCTGGAGAAGTATGATGGTGGTGTTGTAAGATTTGGTGATAACAATGGTGGTATAATGTGTGGCAGAGGATGTATTTACTTTGTTGGTAAGCATAACACTGATGATGTTCTTTATATTGAAGGTTTGAAGAATAATCTTTTGAGTGTTGGACAGATGGTTGATAAGGGTTACAATCTTCAATTCAAGGATGGAAAGTGTAGCATACTGGGAAGTTATGGAAATGTGATTTCTTCAGGAACAAAAACAAAAGGTAACATCTTTCATCTGAATGCTGGTAGTAAAAGTTGTATGATTTCTCAAGTTGATGAAAGTTGGTTATGGCATAGAAGAATGTGTCATGTAAAATTTGATAGTATTATCAAGATAAGTTCATCACAGGTAGTAAGAGATCTTCCTAAGTTGGTGAAGCCTACTAATACCATATGCAAAGAATGTCAGCTAGGAAAAAAAACTAGAATTTCATTTCACAACAAACAACATTCTTCAAATGAATTGTTGGAGCTTGTGCATACTGAATTATGTCGTCTTGCTAGAATCAAAAGTCTACAAGGCTACAGGTACTTCATGTTGCTTATTGATGATTACTCTAAGATAATGTGGGTTACTTTATTAAGGGAGAAATCTGAAGCTCTAGAAAAGTTGAAGATCTTTAAGGCTATGGTTGAGAGAGAGAACGGTCTAAAGATTAAGTGTCTGAGATCAGATAGAGGTGGTGAATTCACTTTCGGTGAGTTTAATTCTTTTTGTGAAGAGCATGTGATGAATAGACAATTATCTGCATTATGGACCCCTCACCAGAATGGAGTGGTAGAAAGAAGGAATAGGATAGTTCAAGATGTTGCTAGAACTATGATGTTGGAAGGAAATGTCCCTCATATCCATTGGAGAGAAGCTGTGAGTACTGCTGTCTATATTCTTAACCAGATACAAACCAAAGGAAATACTGATAAGACTCCTTTTGAGCTATGGTTTGGTCATAAGCCTACTGTTAGATATTTCAAAATCTTTTGGAGAAAATTATATGTCAGGAGAGATGAAGATCTAGGAAAGTTTGATGCTAGAAGTGATGAAGGAATATTTCTTGGTTATTCTACTAAGAACAAGGCCTACCGATGCTACAACAAGAGAACGAAGAAAATGGTTGAAAGTGCAAATTTTAAGGTTGATGAAGACATTGCTAGACCCTCAAGAACCTATGGATATAATTATGATGATCATAATGATAGTACAAACAAGAGTCAGACTTCAAATCAAGTTGAGGTCATTCCGGTGAATCATGAAGAACAAGAAGAAGTAGAGACTGTTGAAAGAACAAAAGAGAGATCTTAGGAGCCTAAAATTCAAGAACACTCCAAGACTCCAAAGCATGTGAGATAACTGCTAAAGAAGTTTGGTATGGAAGATTCAAAACCAGTCGGTACATCCATGGTGACCGGATGCAAGTTGACACAAGATGATGATTCTCTGAAAAAAAATCAGACTAGATACACATCAATGATTGGTGGATTGTTGTATTTGACTCAAACTAGACCTAATATCATGAATGTTATGTGCATTGTTGCTAGATTTCAAGCCGATCCTAAGGAATCTCATGTGACTTCTGTGAAGAGAATTTTTAGATACTTGAAAGGAACAATTGATTTTGGCCTATGGTATCCTATAGATGATGATCTTACTTTAAGTTCCCTTACTCATGCTAATTGGGTAGGAGATGTGAATGACATGAAAAGTACTAGTGGTGGAGAATTTTTCTTGGTTAAGCAAAATGCAGAATGTTGTTTCCTTGTCTACTACAAAGGAAAAATATATTGTTGATACTAACAATTGTACTCAAGTATTGTGGATGAAGCAGATATTGAAGACATCAGAGTTGTGTATGATGAACCTATTGCCATATTATGTGATAACTCAAGTGCTATAAAAATTTCTAAGAATCTGGTGCTGCATTCAAAGACAAAGCATATATCTATCAAGTACCACTTCTTGAGAGATAAAGTGAGTGATAAGGAAGTCAGACTGGAGTATGTGCCTACTAAGGAACAGATTGCAAACATCTTTACTAAGATTTTTTCTAAGGATAATTTTGAGTATCTCAGAGAGAAGTTAGGGGTGATTACCCTTCCTAATCAGAACTAAGATGCATAGTCTTTGCATCAGTCCATGCATTCATAGTCATATCTTGATCTAGATTGATGTTGTGGTGGCTTCTACTCAAGGGGAGTATTCAGATGATTCAGAGCTTGTGTACCTTTTCCATTGATGTCAAAGGGGGAGAAGAGTAATGTGAAAAACTATGGAAGAGCTAAAAGTAAGGGGGGGAAGAACAATATGAGAAGAGCAATGTGTAAAGGGGAGATTGTTGGAAGAAGAGTTAGTTGCGTTGATGATGTATTTTTCACATCATGTGTTGCCATCAATGCCAAAGGGGGAGATTGTTGGATGTGGTTGAGCTGCTGATATGTGGTTTTCATTGATGTTAACACTATTAGCATAAATTTCTTTAAGGCTATATATGTCGAGGATATTGAGAAAATTAAAATAAATATGTTACAAGTTGTCTGTGGAACAATGAAGATCAGTATGGAGGAAAAATCAGTATGTTGTTAACTAGATGTTGCGGATTAAAGGTTTTGTTTTCAAGCCTATCTAGTTTCTACTCTGTAAGTTTCAGAGGTGCGCATGAAGATCTGAGGAAGTTATAAGTTTCTTTTTTTCTATAGTTATTATGTTACTACAAATGGTGTTCATGGAAGAAGGCAATGTGATTTTGGTAATTTGAGTTGTTGTGTATGTTCCTGTGATGTTCATGGATGTTTCTAGATCACGTTCTAACTATGTTGCACATCTACATTGATCATTGTGCTCGTGATCCAATATTTTATCTTGTGTGTTCATATTTCTCATGTTCATGGCCAACAAGGTGTTTGAAGCATGTTGTGGACCTTTGAGGAAGAATATTTGAAGGTATTTTGTGTTTGAGGATATTCTTTTAGGTCCCTACTATTTTGTGGCCAACTTTGGTTGATACGCATTGATTATCTTTATTCTTTTGGGCCAACAGTTTTCATTCATTCTATTGTTTTGTTGAAGCTGACATAAAGCAATGTAATTTCTTGTTATGGATATATATAAGTGATTGTTTATCTCATTTGATGAATGTAAAAAGTGAAGTGTGTTAGTGCTATGTGTGAAAAAGGTTCATATCATTCGAAAGCAGAGAAGAGTGTGAAGAAGAGTGAAAGATAGTGAAGAAGTGTTCATGTGCTTAACCAAAACTGTACTCAGGCATTTGTAGATGCTACTCTCTCAATTCAATTTCTTCAAATTGTTTTAACAGGGTACAACACTACCTAGAGATCATTGCTCAAAGGAAGACTCATTGTCTTACATAAAATATTTTAAATATTTTAAATGCCTTCAAAAGTGAAATGCATCGTCATTAGGGAATATTTCAATTTTCAATATTTTATAATGTTTCAACTTTACAAACTTTTCTTCACAGCAGGCTTCCCCACCAACTCGCAACCATGAATGTTGATGACAACAATTGGAAGCGGGAAAATAGGGAGAGGTGTGGAGTATGTGAGGAGGTGTTTAAACATAAAATTCTACTTTATTAAACCTTGGTGATGTTGCACTAAATGTTTTTAAATTTTTTATGCTGCTTTTTTATTGTTGCCTGCTAGCTCGTGGCAACAAATGTTGTTGACAAAGGAAAATAAAAGAAGAGGGAAAATGAAGAGTGAAAAGTATTTTCTAAATGCCATTCTATTGTAGAATCAAGGGTGCAGAGAGATGCCATGTGTCCACTATGGATTAATTTTAGGGCTTCTCTCTTCTCTTCTCTTTTCTCTAAAATGAGAAGTTGTTCTCATTTTTGGGGGTTCCAGTTTCTCCAGGTTGAAAAGATATTGTAATTTTTGTACAGGGTTATCTCTAGGTTAGATGTTCTTCAAATTTCAGAGTGTAGTGTTGTAATCCATTTTGTTAATGGCAAGCATATCAATTTGAAAATTATGATGAAAATGTCATACTATAATGTCTCCAAAATGTATGCACTATATTTTAAATCAAATTAATCAAGGATTATGATGGTTTTTGTTGCACATTTTCTATAATAGGTGTTTAGATTGTTGGCTCCTATTCAAAGAATAGGTTAAAGTTTGATTTCAATCAAATTTTGAGTATATTGTATTGCATTCAAGATTTATAAGAATCCTGCAGATATGTCCTAATGAGACTTATTATTGTAAAGCAATAATGATTTAATGATCACTAGTTTTGTGTTCAAGCTATTACCAAATAGGTTATTTCACCTTGACTTCGTTATGGACAAGACACTGGTCTAGTGTGTTTCTTTTGTGCAAACCTCAGAAGGAATCACCATACAAAAACCAATTTAAATCTTTATTTTCAATTTGAATGTATGTCTGGAGTTGAGTTTCATCATATTCTCATGCTCTAAATGTTGAGTGTTGTATAGGAGTAGCCAACTTATTAAAATATTTCATTTATTGATCTATTATATGAGAATTTATCTGTTATTTGCAATGTACCTGGTCATTTGGCTGCATAAATTCATAGGTACATTATGTGAGATTACCCTCCTAGGTTCAATAGAGCCTGAAGTCGAGGGTAGAAAAGTGTAGAATCCATCTCCTATTTGTTGGCCACTAAACTTGAAGTTCTTAAGCATAAGGACTGGCTATCCTTTAGAGGATTCTCAAGGATCAACTGGAAAAAACACCAACAAAATGTGTACATGCATTGTGACTCTGTAGCCCTAGATATGCACCAGTTTATTTTGAATGGTTTCCTTCAAACTCAAAAACACACTTCAAATATGAAACCAAGATTTACTTTTTGCAATATATATTTCTAATTATTTTATACTTCATGCCTAGGTTTTAAAGACAACAAGGATAGTGCCTTCCATTTTGAAAATACATAAACCCTTGTTATTTGTATGAAGTTTATCTGCTAGGTACTGAAATAAAACCTTATTTCATATCCATATTCAGTACCATGTAGGGAGACCCACCTAGGTTTTGTAGAGCCTAAAGTATACGGGAGAAAAGTGTGAAATTATTCTCCCATTTGTTGGCCAAATCTCTCTTTGAATCTAAGCATAAGACATGGCACACCTTTAGGATTCAATGATATGCAGATTTGGGAACCAACATATTACATCATTTTTGTGGCGTTGTGAGTTATCTAATTAAATAGGAGCATGTTAATTGAGGGATCTATCTATCTGAGGCACAAATTCATTATTATAGTTGTCCATAGAAATTATTAACCCTTCTCTATATTACCTTAATTTTGAAGTTTATTTTAAATATTAGAATTAGTGTTCAATATTAAATAAGATTATCATAATCATTTTCATATCATAGATTTGGGAAAATATTTAGGATTTCATACTTCAAACCCTCATTAGGTTTCTAGTTTATAGTCACAAGCCTCTTGTCAAAATAGAAAATACACATTGAACATTGAGTTCTTTTGCGCATTCAAGACATAACATTTGAAGCCTTGGGGTAGTCATTTTTATTTTTTTTAGGATCTAATTTCCTTTCAAGAGGGATAAAGTACTCACTATTTTATCTAAGTTTTTAAATGCAAAAATACACATCAAAGGTGAGGATTTCCTGTAGGACAAACAAAAAATGCCTATTTTGAGTTAATCCATTTGTAGGTCATAGGCCAAAACAATTCCCTAAATTCATGGTTAATTTGTTGTAGGTCATGTGCCATAAAAATATATATAAATTAGAGCATAACGAGGAATACAATATACATGTGTATGTATTTTTCAAAAACAACATAATAGATGAATCATTTGAATATTGAAAAGTTCATAGTAAATCATTTTAGCCACCTTGTCTTTCAAGAGGAAGGCCCACTCTCATGAAATGATGGTGAAATTTATCTTGGATGTTATTTTCTATTATTTAATTTAATTTTTGATGTGGTATTGCGAGTTGGAATTTATGAAATTGTTGGATTGATTTTAATATGAAGTGTGACAATAACATTTTTTGTGAAGAGTGATAACAATGGTTTATGTAAATATATTCCTTTAGCAATACGAATATTAAAATATACTTAGTTATAAAATAATTTTGGTAATACTTTGGTTTTCTCTTTAAATTTTTTAATTTCTAGTTTATTTTTAAAATTATAGTTTTTGTAGCAATATGTTATTGTCTCGTTAGAAATATTTAGAATCTCTATTTCAATTTTAGTAGAATGACCTTGCTTTAATTTTTAGGATAGATAAATTTCACTCCTACTCACCTCACTACCTATGACCATTATGTATATAGCCACTATGCCTTTCATAAGTTTATGCCTCATATTGACTCAAGCATTGAACTAAATTTTATTTTCATTATTTTAAATCTATTTCATAATCTACCTCAATTTTGACCTATCAATAAGTATTTATTTTGAATATATTGTTCACAACACTTTCAACCTACTGGCTATAAGTTATATTACATGGTTAGTCTAAAAAATTACTTTCATTATTGTAAAGTGTCTTGTGAAATGATACAATTAATGGGCGTTTAATGAATCTTTACGGTTTTGATCTTCTATGAATATAACAATTTTCTTATGATACTATGATTTATTTGGTTAAGTAAGAAATAGTAAAATATATATTTTCCTACTTACACATTCACATATTGCACACCTGATGAACAAGCATCAATGGTTAGTTTAGGACCAACATCACTAGTATTGCATACTTGATGAACAAGTATTATTTTGAGTAAACCAATCTCAACAAATGTTAGGAGAGAAAAATAAGAAAACAAATAAACAAACTTAATGATAGGTTCCAAAAATCTTATTATTGCTTCTAATATCCATATAATTTAGCTTGAAATATTACCTCCAAGTTCACTTTGTAGCCTTAGATCCTTATACTTTCATATTTTTTAGGATAAAAAACCAAACAATAGCCAAATTTGTTGAAGCAAATGCTAAAACTATGTGAGTGAGCATTGAAATGGGATAAATTATCTATGGGTCTATAACAAACCTAAGAAGCCCAAGAAAGCCTAACTAAATATATGCTAAAGTAGACCCAAGTTCTTACATCCATGATATCCTTAAAATTGAAGAGGATATCATGATGGTTGGTATTAATATTGAATTCCCTACATAAGTGCCACATTAGGATATTTGATGCAGAGGCTAGGTGGGAATCACTCACAAACAAAACTTCAACTCTCAACCAAGAACTCAACTCCAATCTTAAGGACATCAACTCACCCTCAAGAATCTTAAACCCCAAAGTTTGCAAAACACTCAAAAAAACCAGTCTAGGCCAATTTCCTCACAACCTTCCAAAAACACTCAACAACTAAATGATGGATTAAGATACCCTTTTCAGGGTTACACAACATACAAGAAAACCAAGGGTCACTCTTTTAGACTGTTATAGACTTTCAGTAAACACCCCCAGGCTCTAGGCCTCACAATTAGCCTCTTTTTCAAAGGAACCCTCACTCAAAGTCATCCCCAAACAAAAAGAACCTAAAACAGTTTTAGGAAAGGCTCTCAAACTCAGGATTTGTCGACTCTTAGGGCCCCAAGAACTTGTCTTAAATCTCTTCTCACAAACCCTCCTAATTCTCCACCAAAATGAGGGTTTAAGGAAACTCACAACTCCTGACTCTCCCAAATCCTCCCAGGGGTCTAGACACCATGTATTACCTCTGCCCTGACTCTAGAAACTCTCACAATCCCATTTCCCCCAACAGTTCTCCAACTCACTACCTGGGTTCCTTGCATTCATAATGGAACCACCCCTATTCAGTCACAGGAACACCACACTCACTGGGTTTGTTCACCCTCTCACCCTCCAAAGAGTATAACAATCTAACTAGAAATAATACAAGCCAATCCACCGAGCCACAAAGTCAACACAGTAGGTGGATTGGCAAATAGATCATGGAAAGACCTTCAAACCTTCACCTTGCAAACAGAACAGTCAACACAATTTACTAATCCCTCACGCACCAACAGAGGTTCTAAGCCTCCAAGCAAATGAAATAAGGTATTAAACACATGCATCAACAAATACCCATAGTATTAATACATATCAACCCTGTACGGGCTTGCACCAAGAAAGAAAGTTTAAAAAAACCAGTAAAAAGATGGTGATCAGCCTTTCCAAAATGCAATTTTCTTTATTGGATTTCAACAACCAAACTTTCTCGGGGATTACATGAATGTTTATAATGATTTCAACTTCCAAATCCCTCCTACAATTGACCAACTGCATTTATAACAGAATTTTGAACCACTCATGACCGTTTGGAGGTCAAGGTTAAGCATTTTACATAATCTTGGTTAATCAATTTCACTACATACTTGTAATGTTTGGTCTTTTTAATCCCATGCTTGCCCAACTTATTGAAAGTGGTCTAATGAGACCTTATTTATATAAAAGACATGGCTTAAAGCCATCTACTACCTATCTACCACCCCTTGTCACATGACATACAAGATTTTTGAGTACAAAGCAACTTAATTTGACATATTTGGCAACTTCCTCGTTGCATAAAACATGAAAACCTTTAAAATACTTGGTGAACCTTTAAGGTCCTTTCTCCTATCATGTTAGGGTCAGGATCTAGGTGCTCTTGCACCAATATTATAGAGGTATTACCAAGCACAAAAATGTTAGTGGATGTGGAGGGGTCATCATTTGATGATGATGATGTATGGGCTTGAAGTTTCTAAGAGTTCATCTACAAAAAGACAAGAAATAAAATTAACATTAGGAAAAGAGTGGCACTTGAGGACTTGTTGTTACTAAATTGGTGTAGAATTCATAATGCTACACATTTTGAGCTAACTTGCTCATTATGTGTAATTGAATCAGGAAAAGTGAAGGGTATAGATAAATCCTATGGATTGTAGAACCATAATTTATTATCATTGTTGTTGGAAATAGGTGTTTTCATTGATTTCAACCCAATATAGGTTGTCATTGATGACAAATTTGTGTGCTAAATATTATATAATACTCTGGAGATAGTTGATGTGCAGAGATATCTATTGATACAGTAAAAAATGTAATATAAATTGGCGATCAATTCTTTGTCTAAGTGTGATGCGGAGGTGCGTAAACTTGTTCCAATATGTTTCCAACATGCCTACATTGATATCTTACCATTTTGGTGTACCACACATGAAGATAAGTTTCAAAAATGCTACTAAGGCATTTATAGTGTATACTCTATGACAAAGTCATGATAATGTGGTCCACATCCCTCCATAGAGAAATATTTTGTCTTATGGCTTAGAAGATAAGATGATCAATATGTGAAGGTGTTATATTCAAGAATTCAAGTCATTACACCTTGCACTTTGAAAGTTATAAGTAATAGCATTCCAGTTTGTGGTTTGGCATTGAAAAGTATTGGTAAAGGCATGTTGAGATGCTTTCATTCCTTCAAAAGTAAAGTGATGGCCTTGCAGTTCTAAAGACATGATCAATAATTTTAAATGTAGACTACTTTGCAGTATCTAGTGTTTTGGTGGTTCGCAAGATCAATTTTCAAATGACATTTTACTACAATTTATCTAGAATATTTTGTTCCTATATATTCAATGGGTTTCTTTAGTTGCACTAGCATATGATGATCAAAAACTTCATAAAAAGGTTGAAGATATATTATGCATGAACTACAATGCTTGCATCTTGGTCCACATGATGGTTTTGGTTTCTCCATGATGGTGCAAAGTTGAACAGTTGGCCATTTTTGTGGTGTTGTCATTGTTTGGGTTGACATGATTGTTTCCTTCATTTGCATCTGGTCTTGATTAATTAATCTTGCTTTGGAGGATGTTTTGAGATGTTTTTCAGTCTTGCTATTCCATGTTTTCATCCACAACTCTCTTTTTTTCATATTGTATGTGTTTGGAGCTATCCTATGTGACAACATATGTTTCATATAAAGGTCATCTTGGAGCCAGCGTAATTGAGGTTTTGAGCTGTTGTTAAGTATATTTATAGAAAATGAAAATCATTTATGAAGGCAATTGAGAAATAATAAAATTGAGATTATGTAGTATTTTGAAGGTGAAATGTGTGAAAAAAGCAACTACAACGTCAACATATGTTGGATGCTTATTTATAGTAGTTCATATTCATACTTCTCATTATAATTTTCATGTATCCTACTTTGAGATAGTGTGTCTCATAAGGTCCTTGTATCTTTCCCTAAGGTTGTACACCTTAGTCTACAATTCCATATGTAGTGATCCTTAAACAACATTGTAATCTTTGTAAGCAACGAGCTTCATATATTGTGAGTTAAATCTCATTGGTTTTCCATGTTAAAATTTTTTTGTCCTTGTGTGGTGCATGTTTTCTTTTCTTATCTTATTTTAGTTTATGTGATGTGATGTTTAATCTACATATGAGAATGGTTAAGTTTTAATATATGCTAATTCACCCCACCTCTCAGCACTACAGTGTGTTAAACAATTGGTATTAGAGCCAAGTACATTTGGGAAGCTTAACAACTGAGGTAGATCCTACACTTAAACACATGGGGTCTGTAGCAAATACCAGTGAAATGTTCATTTTAGAACCAAATCTAGAAGCAATGTAACTTGAAGGTTGGGACATCAATCCAGATGATTGTGAAGTCTATTTTGAAGAACTCTAGTCTACTCTTGAAGATATGGATGAAGCATGATTGTAAAATATAAAATATGAGTGCATGTTGGAAAAATCAAAAGAGACAATCGACAAATTGAAGGAAAAAGCTAAAGAATCAAAAGAAGAGATTGGTAAACTAAAAGCTGAAATAGGAGGAAATGGATGTGAGACTAAAATCAAAAAATTTGAAGATGTGATCTCAATTTTAAAATTCAAAGTTGAAGAAGGCAAGATGATTGAGTATTGCTTGAATACCAAGCTCAATGATTAAAAAAATGAGTGTTTAAAGATTGAGGAAGAGATTGTCTCTAAGAAAATAACTTGAAAAAGATAAAGAGAAAACTGAAAAGGGTCTAAAACGAAAAGGAGGTTTTGTAATTATTGATGAGTTAATTAGGTCTCAAAATCCATCTAAAGAGAAATTTGGAATTGGTTTTGAAAAAGGGAAAATTCCTATGAACAATGCATCTGCAAACATGTATGATAAATTTAAAGCAGAAGGAATACTTGAAACAAGGGAGGAGAAAGCCTACACTAAAAATCCTAATGAGACATTATTTGAAGATGTAAAGAAAAATCAAGACAACAAGAAAGAAAGAGGATTCATTCCTATTCGGAACAAGAAAATTAACTTTAGAAAGCCTACCCCTAAGAAAAATGCTCCCATCAAGTTAAATGGAAATTGTTGTGCTTACAATAAGTTAGGTCATAAGGCTACTGAATGTAGAGGGAAGATGAGTCAAAATCAATTTAGGCCTCCAAGGTACAATTCTATAAATTCTCAATCATTTCATGGTCAGTTCTATGCTTCCATTAAAATTGGTCATAAGGTTAATGAATGCATAAGTAAAATGATAAGGAATAGTAATGCTATGGCTTCTCAATCCTTCTATAGTTACTGCTACACATGCAACAAGTTTTTTCATAGGGTTTTTGATTGTAGATCCAATGTGAGAAGAAGTGATTATGCTTCACAAACTAGTATCACCTACTAAAATTACAATAAACCAAGTCACATTGCAAGTTTCTGCAAGGGGAAGAGTGTAAGATCTTTTGCTCCTCAAAAGAAGTTTGTGATTAGTCTACAAAAGAAGGAAATGAACAAATTATGGAAAAAGAAGGAAGAAATTGAAGTAAAGAATGAACATGTACCTTAGCATGGTGCAGATTAATCCTCCAGTAACTAAAGAGAGAGTATTGGATCAGGGGTAGTTGTCATTTCAAACCCCTGTAAAGCATGAGATGTTGAAGTCTTCATCATAATGGTAATTAGTAACATAAACATGTTTTCTCAAGGTTCTAGAGCAAATAGACTCTCTACGAAAATGTGTTGAAAGATTATGGATCTCTATGATATCATAGACAATAAAAGTTGCTAGTGTCAAGAACTAAGAAATGTATTTAATGTGGAGAAACTAGGGTTGGTGTGAAGCATATTCAGTTCCATTTGATTAAAATTAATCTCATTCAAACTATATCAAAGTGTGTGCAAGAGCTAAAGAATTGAAGAATATTTTTAGTGCATTACATGCAAACCCTAACAATAGTTTTCATAGCTATTTCTCTAGTTTTTCTTTTAAAACCCTACTATCAAAAATTCATATCATGGCTACACCAATTTTCATTGATATTTTTGAGAGGCCAAGGCCCAAATATAAGAATTTTCCATTCAAAGTAATGGAGGTGGACAAAGATGGCATATTTTCAAAAGTTCTAGTGGATGTTGTGTACTTAGAGGATATAAGGATTGACATCCATGCACAATTGAATGAGATTAAACATACCTCTTCTTTTGAAATGGTTTGACATCAGATGCTAAATGAGAATGGAGTATACAAGCCAGAGTATGAAAATATTGTTGCAAAAGGGTTGCACATCTAAAAATATTTTCTAGACTTCTATGAAAGCAAGGAATGGGTAAGAATTATCTTGAGCCACATTCATCGAGATTTCATTTGGTTTGAAAACCCCTACATAATCACAAAGGAAGCAATTAGAGAAGTTACTAGTCTTTGTGCCTCTAGACCATTCCTGGTGCTAAAATATGTGAAGAATGAAATGGTTATGGAGCTCACTGATGCTAAATTTGACATGTGAGCCCTAATAGTTAATGATATTGTTGATCCCGATGTCTAGTATGCATCAATGGGGATTTCATATAATATCTACCTCACAAATAGAGGGGGGCCAACCACCGTCATTGCAATTCATTCCATACATCAAATGGTAAAAGAAGGTGCCAACTTTGATATATCTGAGTTGTTAAGAGAGAAGCTAATGGAGAACCTGAGGAAAAAAAAGAAACCAATTATAATTTCAGATTTGGTTCTTTGATTGTATGCCTTACTTTCATCTTTTTGAATGAGATACCTAGTTTTAAGGGTAACATGTGGGACAAATTCACTCTGGTAGAAACATAGATTAAACAACATATGAATTTTTTTTAGAATGAGCAAGCCTACACTACCTTCTATTGGGGATTTTTCAAGAATTTGCAAAATAAGATGCAAAGTAGATATATGATACCATCTAGTTTGGTCCATAAGTATGAAAATGAGATAACTTTTATGGTAAACAAGGATCATTTCTTATGGAAGCAGTGGAACCTACAACCTCATGGATACCTAAGCTACCTTATGAGGTTGAGAATGAATTTGTACAAGGTTATATAGATATTCTGTTGTCAAAATCTAAGGATCTGAAAGTAAAAATATTTGGTACATACAGAGAAATTATGGTTGAGATCTACCAGAAGTAGTGTCAAGAAGCTAGTGAAAATAAAGTGGAAAGAGTTCTTAAGGAGATTGGTGCTCCATGATATTCAAAGATAAAAGATAAAGATGAGATCCACAAGATATTGGGTAATTCTTCAATGACTACATCTAATATCCCTATGGAGGTTTCCATTATCAAATATGTTCCTCCAGAAGCTAGTCAAGGTCCAAGGAGATCAGGTGGATCTTCCTCTATTTCTACATCTCCTCTGCAACCCTTTGAGTCTATACAAACATTTGGAATTAAAAGGAAACCTACATTTGTAACTCTTTTAGAGAAAAAGGCCACTCAAGTTGGACATGCTAGGCCTAAACAAAAGGCAAAGAGAGAAGAAAAATGAGGAAGAATCAAATGATGTTGAAGAAATTTAAAAAGAAGATATCTCCCTATAAAAGAAGAAAGGGAAGAAGATTGCAGAAGAGGATGTTGAGAAAACCCCTTCAGTTACACATGAACCACTTGATTTTGGGGCCATCTTGAATAGAATTTTTGGGTATAGCCTATTGGATAGCACAATGGAGCTACATCCAGATGTCCCCCTTGAAGACAAGAAAACAATTGAGAAGGAAATCATTGAATATATGCTCATGCAGAGTATTCCCTTCAATGATATTGTTGACAAAGCTTTGGATAGCCTTCCTCAGGCTTTGAGACAGAGAAGAGAAGAAGCTATCAAGGCAGATGAAGAAACGAAACAACAATAAATTGAAAAGTTTGGGGTATCTATCTCCCAGGTAGAAAAGAAAAATATTGTTCAGAGACAAGTCAAGGAGATCTGCACTAAAAGGAGAATAGATTTGATAATGAGGTTGGATTAAAGTGTCAAAAGGAAGGTCTTGAATGAGACCGAAGATACCATATTTAGAAAATCATCAATTCTTTGCACAATGAAGTTGACATTGATCCACAAGTACCTATTCTAGAAAATACAAATGAGAAAACATATATGGTCAGAAATATGTACAAGTACCCTCTAGATTGTAAGAAGGAGAAGGTATCTCTGGTGAGAAAGAAGTGCAATTAGTCTTCAGTATGGAGGTTGAAAAAGAAGAGGAGAAAGAGTCAGATGAAAAGATAGTTGAAATGCTAGAAAAAATGAAGATGATTGAGGTGACTTTTGAGGATCAAGATATACATGATGTGTCTACTCAAGACATAGATATATTAGTTTTTAAGGGAAATGTGACTGATGATGATGTAAAGAAAAATGAGGAGACTAATCTTCTGGTGAGTACTGATGCACAAGGTGCAAGAAATCAAGGTGAAGTTGGTGTCCCTCCTCTAGAGAGTTTAGGAAATGGTGAACAAAAGAAAGGGGAAAACCCTAAAAGAAGTTTAGGATGAAAAGTAGAAGGTAGCTAAGAATCAAGATGCTTCTGTAGGTAAAGGTTCTTCTTCATTAGATTCTTTCAAGGACCTACTAGGGATGCAGATGCAGTTTCAACCTGTGATAACAACTCAGCTTCTATAGATTCACACTCATGAGGGGCAAGTTGATTTTTCAAACATTTCTCCCCCCCATATGCTACAACTTGGTGTTATTTTGCATACCTCTACAAAAAAGGAGATTTTACAGGAACACATGAAGTAGACTAGTTTAATTGATGATCCAATGAAAATTATTTAGGAAGGTTTACCAGAGGTAAAAATTGAACCTTCCTTGCCTCCAAAACATAAGTTGAAGATATTAATGGATCCTTTTAAGGAGCATTCTTCACACATTGAGAAAAAGGTAGAGCAAGAGGTTTTGAGAAAGGTAATTGATAAAAGAATGGTTGAAGTATCTAAGTGATGTGCTAGTTCACACAATATATTGCAAGAAAATTTAAAAATATTCAAAAAAGTGTGTGGATGAAGTTACTGCTCTGTATCAATTTTGTTGAAAATGGCCTTGTTACACTAAAATCATCAAATATCATATTAACTCTATTGATTCACAAAACACTCAAATGGCATGAATATATGATCAGTCAAAGGATAAGGATGGGGCAATCAGAGCTGAAATTGAAAATAATCACTTACAATTGCCATTGCTTCAAGACCAAAGAGAGAAAATAAAGAAGTTTGGATAGATAAGGGAATTAGTTAATGTGAAACTTGATTTATTATCTAGGTTGCTTGTTGAAGTAGAAAATTTTGAGCATAAAATGAAGACTCCAAGCAATGTGGAAGATGTTGAGGATTTGTGCATGCAATTTGAATGCCAAAATAATGTTCTCACTTCAGTAAAAAGAAAATTGGGCTGAAACTCTAGAGAAGCTTAAGGTAATTTATAAGAATATCCTACCTTCTAAAGAAGTTGTAAAGGATTAAGATAAGATAATTTTTCCCTTGAACAATTTTATGGAGAAGTGCAATATTGTTTTGAGTTTCTGTTGAAAATATTGTGTACATAGCATTTGTTTTGAGCAATCTCCATCTCAGGGTGAGTATTTTTTTTAGAATCCATATAGTAAGTGATGAAAGAGGGGGTTCTCAACAACCCTCTTTTCTGAAAACAAACACACAAAACACCCTTAATTTAGTGCATACAAATATACAATAAAAACTCATGGATTTAATGGAAATTTGCAACAACAAATCCGGTCATTATAAAAACATGATTACAATGTCATTTTTATTCAACAACGGATTTATGGGAAAAAACATATGCCCTTACATAATCTGAAAAAAAAAAAAAAAAACCAAGCTATAACAAAAATCAAGCTATGTGCTTCATGAGCACCTCCAAATCTGCAATTTTCTCTTACAAACAACCACCTGCGACTCTTCAACTTTAACCAATGGTGTCTTATATCCTTCATGGCTAAAAAAACCATTTCAACCTACAACAAAAATCCTTCCAAAACCCCTAAAAAAACCCCCTCCAAGCTCTCTCCTTCTCCAAGCCTGCAACCACAAATGAATGCCCAAAACATGCAACAAAAACCCTTCTCCCCAAAATCCAAAAATCAAAATTTCCCTCCCATTTGGAAAACTCACCACTCCATTTTGAGAATTAGTGGTTTCAATAATAGAAAATCAATAATTTATTTTTCATGCCACTTTGTAACTCCCACAAACCCAATGCCCAAGTTTTCTTTTTCTGATTTTTCCAAGAATGCAACTACACCTCCACTATCTCCACTTTCTAACTTGCATAACAAAAATAATTTTTATTTAATTAAATATAATTATGCTCAACTCATTAAAATTAGCCTCCTAACATGAAATTAACCTCTTAACATGAAATGTAAACGAAATTTTCAAATTTGAATTTTTTTTGGTTGATGCAAGATTTCCAACCATCTATGGATGCTCCTACATCAGACACCCATGGTAGAAAAGAATTGTTTCATGAGTGTGACTCATAAACATTTATAGATTCAATGCTCATTCTAAACCCATCTTTCTGCCTTATTCACTCAAACCTTATTTCTCTCATGTCCATGCAACTTGATGTCTCTTTCATCTTTCATTCTTCCTCTCTTTCCCCCTCTTTTCACATAATTCATCTCCCACCATTAGACATTATGAAAATCTAAAAAATCATAAACATCAATTTCTTCTTCTTCAATAAAATAATGAAATTCATTCATTGCCTCTTTCTCTATTATTTTTGCAACCATTTTTTCGTCATCACCCTTGGTTACAACACTATGTTCCTCTTTCTCCATACCTTCTAAAGACAATTTTTAGCTGCAATCACTTCCTCCTCTGCATTCACATCAATGTTAGCAACATAATTGAAAGATTCATCCTTTCATTCTTGCAACAAACTGTCAGTCATACTAATCTCCTTATCACATAAGAAGTCATCAACTGATGCAAATAGAATGTCACCGAACAACTCAACATTCTCCTCCTCATCTCCTTCCTTAGTTTCAACTATAGTACCTTCATCTATAAATATACTCATTGCTGCAATATCTTCTTCTACATCCGTCTTATCATGCTCAATTAAATTTGATTCAATTACATTCTCACAAAAAACATATTTTACCTCCTCTTTCTCCACTGAAACCTTCACTTTACCTGTCTTGAGTGCAATCCATACTGCTTCAACTTGCATCAAAAAATTAAAATATTCATCCTCATCCTCTTCTACTAGCTGTTTAACTCCATTAACCAAACACTTTCCAGTGTTATTACATACCTTTCAAGTTATTCCTTACTCAAGGGCTTCAACTTGTGTTTGATTCCATCCTTTGTCAAGGAGTATGTATTGGCATGTCCATCATGCAGTGTGCCCCTGCCAAACTGCCAATGCCTCCCCAATAACAAGTGACAAACATCTATATACATTATATGACATAAAACTTCATCATGATAATCACCTATCTTAAATTTTACTAGACATTGTTCATTTAGCAAAACTTTACGATCATCTTGCAACCAAGCAATCTTGTATCGATGTTAGTGTCTTCTTCTTTCCAAATACAACTTATTTACCATTTATTTAGAAACAATATTGTTAGTATTACCACCATCAATAATACCATTACAAACTTTATCTTCACATTTACATATATTTTTGAACAATCTTTTCCTTTGATCTGGTTCTTTTCCTTCATATTTAAACAAGTATTTCTCCATCCTCTGCCTCTTCTAAGTGTGAAGACTTAACATCTTCCTCATTCACATTTGCTTCCCTTGCATTATTTTCATCCCTCCTATTCATCCTCTATAGTTCAAGACATCCATAAGATCTGTGTCCTTCTTCTCCACATCTAAAACAAGATATTTTATAATTTCCTCTTCCAGATCCTCTACTTGATCTTCCTCTTCCTCTAAAATTTTGATCATGGGACTGATTTGAACTCTCACCACTTTCATCCTTGCTACCCTTAGTATCTCCAGTCTAATTTCTATCCTCATTTCGATGCAAATTAGTTTTACTCTTTCCTCTTTTCTTATTATCAAATTTTATAGCCAACTTTTCCTCAACTTTCAAAGAAAATTGATAAGCTTATTCTAAATTAAAAATTCTTACCAAACTAAGTTCTTATTGAATGCTTGGCCTAATTCCATTGAGGTATCTTGATACTTTCTCCTTGTTGGCTTCTTAATGTCCCATTCTTATGAGGATTTTGTGAAACTCTTATGTGTACTCCTTCACAGTTCTTGTCCCTTGTCTCAAACTTTGCATTTTCTTAAGCAGCTCAAGCTCATAATCTACTAGAATAAATGTCTTTTCATCATCCCTACCATTCTATCCCATTTGGATATCTTATCATTTCCTCTTCTTCCCCTTTCAAGTTGTATTTCCTTCCACCAAATTCTAGCATGCCCTTTCAACTTTATTTTTGCAAATCTAACTCTATCAAGGTCTTCAATTTCCTCAAACTCAAAGAACTCCTCCATGTCATTTATCTAGTCAATTAATTCTTCTGGATTCAAACTTCCATTGAAGGTTTGAATATCCATCTTTGGTTTCCTTCCAATATTTGACAAAGCAACAATAAGAGGATCATTTGTTGTTGCCACAACATTTCTTGCACCACTTGACTGACTTGAAGTGTCAGAAGATTCATCTTCACTTTCATATTCTCTTCTCCTATGTTCACCTCTCCTCCATTTCTCTTCTTGTAAAGTTTCAAATTGCATTATCAAGGCTCTAAAATCATCATGGACAAATTTTTCAATTCTTCCTCTATCTCTACCATGTAGAGCTCCTCTTGCATTCATTTTTCTCACAACCCACATTCATAGTCTTGGTGTAATCTTCCTCTCTTCAGCGGTCTGTTCACACACTCAAAATCTTCCTAACCTGATACCATTTATGAAAGAGGGGGTTCTCAACAACCCTCTTTTATGAAAACAAACACTCAAAACACCCTCAATAGTGCATACAAATCAGCAAAAAAAACTCATGTATTCAATTGAAATTTGCAACAACAAATCTACATTATAAAACATGATTACAATGCCATTTTCAGTCAACAAAGGACTAATGGGAAGCAAAACATGCCTTTAAATAATCTAAAAATTAAAACAAAAACCAAGCTACAACAAAAATCAAGCTATGTGATTCATGAGCACCTCCAATTTTGTAATTTTCTCTTACAAACAACCACATATAGCTCTTCAACTTTCAACAATAGCATCTTCTATCCTTCATGACTGCAAAAATAATTTGAACTTGAAACAAAAATCCTTCCAAAACCCCTCAAAAAAAAAACCATGCCAAGCTCTCTCCTCCAAACCTACAACCACAAATGAATTCCCAAAACATGCAACAAAAATCCTTCTCCCCAAAATCCAAAAATCAAAATTTCCCTCCCATTTGGAAAACTCATGACCCCCTCTTGATAATTAGTGGTTTCAATAATTAAAAAATAAAAAAAATTATGCACTTTGTAACTCCCACAAAACCCAACACCCAAGTTTTTTATTTTTTTTGGAAAATGCAACTACACCTCCACTATCTCCACTTTCTAACTTGCATAAAAAAATGATTTTTATTTAAATAGATATAGTTATGCTCAACTCATTAAAATTAGCTTCCTAACATGAAATTAACCTCTTAACATTAAATGCAAATAAAAAATTTAAATTTGATTTTTTTTTAGTTGATGCAAGATTGCCAACCACCAATGGATGCTCTTGCATCAGTAAGGGGGAGTTCATACAAGTTTTGGGATATATTAAGTAAGAAGATATCATGCCCTTTTCCCTTGATGTCAATGGGGGAGAGAAGCATATGTGTGTTACCATCAATGACAAAGGGAGATTGTTGGAAATAGGTGTTGTCATTGATGTAAACCCAATATATATAGGCTATCATTGATGATAAATGTGTGTGTTGAAGATTGTATAATACTCCAAAGATAGTTGATCTGTAGAGATATCTATTGATACAATCAGCAATTGAGTATGAATTGGTGATTAGTTTGATGTCTAAGTGTGATATAGAGTTGGGTGCACTTGTTCCAATATGTTTCTAGCATTCCTACATTATTGATGTCTTACCAGTTTTTTGTACCACACATGAAGATAAGTTGTGAAAATTTTGCTAAGGTATTTACAGTGTATACTCTATGATAGAGACATGATAATATGGTTTGCATCCCTCCATAGAGAAAGATTTTATCTTTTAGTTTAGAAGATAATATGATTGAGATGTGAAGGTGTTATATTAAAGAATTCAAGTCATTATACCTTGTACTCTAAAATTTATAAGTAATCGTGTTCCAGTTTATGGTCTAATAGAGAAAAGTAATGGTGAAGGAATGTTGGGATACTCTGCATTCCTCTAGAAGTAAAGTGATGGCCTTACAATTTTGAAGACATGATTAGTAATAAATGTACACTAATTTCTAGTATCTGGTGTTTTGGTGGTCCGTAAGATCAGTTTTGAAATGACAATTTTCTACAGTTTGTCTAGAATGTTTTGTTCTTGTATATTCAGTGGGTTTCTTCAGTTGTGCCAACATATAATGATCAGACACTTCAGGAAAAGGTTGAAGAGATATTGTGCATGAACTACAATGCTTGCATCTTAGTCCACATGATGGTTTTGGTTTCTCCCCAATGGTGCAAAGTTGAACAATTGGTAGTTTTGGTGGTGTTGTCATTGTTTGGGTCGACATGATTGTTTCCTTCATCTATGGTTGGTCCTGATTAATTAATCTTGCTTAAGAGAATGTGTTGAGATATTTTTTTGTCCTGTTATGTTGTGTGTTGATCCACCACTCTTTTTGTTTTCATATTGTATGTGTTTGGATCTGCCCTATGTGACAACATATGTTTCATCTAAAGGTCATCTTTGAGATGACCTAATTGATGTTTTGAGTTGTTGTGGAGAATGTTTATAGAAGAAAAAAATCATTTTTGAAGTAAATTTAGAAATAATAAAATTGGGATTGTATAGTATGTTGAAAATGAAGTGTGTGAAGTCAATGTGAAGGATTAATTGTGTGAAAAAGGAACTGCAACATCAACATATGTTAACTAACATTCCTTCAATTGGAAACCACAACAATCTGCATTTTTGAAGTTGTCAACATGCAGGATTAGGGAATGATGAAGGCGAATGGCTTTGCATGCGAGCGAAGGTAGGATGGCGGCCATGCGTTTTGCTCTGCACAGGATCAGAGGAATGGCAGAGGTTTTATGCAGGCAAGGAGGAATGGCGGAGGCTCTGCTAGACAAGGATTGGTAGAGGCTCTACGTGGGAATAGAGGAGGCTGCCTTTTTTTGAAACTCCCTAATGATGGAGGTGATGAAGACGAAGACTCTGAAAGAGATATTGATTCTTTTGTAGATGGCAGGGATGAAGAAGGAAAAATAGAAGAAGATGGGCCTGCTGATGTTGGTCCTGTGTTTTTTTCTCATTTTCCTATAGCTTCAATGGTGTCAGTCTGGTGGGTGGCTCCCTTGACACCCCTATTGTTGACCTGTGGGCTCATGAGTGGGATGAGGTGATTTTTTGTACTCTGACTTTGAAGATCCAATTGATGGCTCTTTCTTTGTTGCTTCTAGCTATCCTGAGGATGGGCTCTGTGAGGGGTCGATTGAAGAGGATGAGCTTCTCCTTGATATCCTTTTGGAGGCCCGTCTGAAGACTCAAAGGAACTTTACTACTAGTTTTGTTGAGAAAACTAGTGGAATTGCTTTGTTTTCTGGTCTCAAAAAATGTTTCCTTATCCATGTTGTTGTTGAGGAGGGTGCTCCTTCCTCTTTTGATGTCCATGTTGTTTTCCCTTTTCCCCCTATAGTTGATGATCTTCCCATTTATGGGATGGACTATAGGGCTGAGGGTTTGGGTACTACTCATTTTGTTCTTCCTTCCTCCCCTATGGCTACCTCAGAGGATCTTCATGATATGAAGGATGGTGGCGGGTCTACCCACTGTAATGTTTCTAATGGTAGCTCCATTGCTATTGTGGAGGAAGGACAAGTTGAATTTGATGTTCCTGATTCTACCTTTGTGGAGACCTTGGATTGGCTTAAGATCTCCTTAGTCTAGAGATTCTATGGCCTTCGCCCCAACATTGATGCTGTTAGAAGATGGGTTTGTCAGATCTGGAATTTTTGTGATCAGATAAGGGTAATTGCCATGATAAATGGTTTCTTCCTCTTTTCCTTCCCTTGCGAAGAAAGATGCTCTAAGGTTCTTGTTGATGGCCCTTGGTTTTTTGGTCAGAACGACCTTTTCCTTCAAAGGTGGTCTCCTGGTTTCAACCCTGTGACGAACACTCTTATGTTTCCTATTTGGGTTTGTTTTCCAGGGCTACCTTTGGAGTTTTGGCATGAAAATATTTTTATGGGTATTGCTAATTCTTTTGGGATTTTTTGTTCTACGAATAAGATCATGAAATGGATGAAGAGATTATTGTCTATTAGGTTTTGTGTGTTAGTGTAGAATAACCTAATCCTCCCTACTCAAATTACCTTATCTTCAAGACTTGGCAAGTGGGTACAACAAATTGAGTATGAAAATTCTCCCATTATTTGCCATTGCTATGGTAAAGTAGGTCATGCCTCCTTTACCTGTCTAAGGAAAAAGAAAAAACACTTTGTTTGGAAGGAAAAAGAGAAGATGTCTATTGTTATGGAAGATCACACCACTCTCTTTTAGAAGCCTCGGATTGAAGACTCTAATGGCCCCTTTGTTGATCCTCTTGGTTTGTTTGGTCCCATGAGTGGTAATGTTTCTTCTCGTTGCAAAAAATAGAGGAAAAGTTTTGTGGAGAAGAACCCTTGTATTATGGTTCAACAAAAATCCTTGGAACAATTTTTTTAGCCACCTTAAGTAGAGTGTGTTTTTTTTTTCTCCATTTCAATGTTGTTGTGGTTCCATTTGGTTGCTATTTTTTTGCTATCTTGTTAGTCTCTGTTGGTTTTTTGCTATTTTGCTGAGATGAACGATCTATCTTTTGATTTGTAAAAGGGTTCAGGGCCCTTTCAAAAACCCTACTTATCTAATAAAAAACATCAACATATGTTGGATGCTTCTTTATAGTAGTTCATATTCATATTTCTCATTATAATTTTCATGTATCCTACTATTAGATAGTGTGTCTTATCAGGTCCTTGTATCTTTCCCTATGGTTGTGTGCCTTAGTTTTTAAGTCCATAGGTAGTGAGTTTTAAACAACATTGTAATATTTGTAAGTAGTGAGCTTCATATATTGTGAGTTAACTCTCACTGTGGTTTTCCCTCATTGGGTTTTCCATGTAAAAATCTTGGTGTCCTTTTGTGATGCATTTTTTCTTTTTTTTTTCTCTTTCAATTTATGTGATGTGATGCTTAATCTGCAAATGGGAATGGTTAAGTTTTAATATATGTTAATTCACCCCCCTCTCGACACTACAGTGTGTTCAAAAATTGCAAGAATCAACTCATGAAGAAACTACTCAAGAAACCTATAAGATACAATGAAATCTCTAACACCTGTAGAACAATAGGAGGAAGATCAAATTTGGACCTTAAAATTTGATGATTCTAAATACAAAAAAGGATCCAGAGTTGAAGTGGATTTGATAGATATTTGAGGCAATTCTATCCTTGTGACCCATAGATTATAATTCCTTTACACTAATAACATAGTAGAATACGAGGAATTCATCCATAGATTGATATAGCTCATAAAAAGAAGGTAAAAATATTGAGTCTTTAGAGAATCTGAGTTAATAGTAAAGAAGGTTCATAATCAATATACCTACCATTAAAAAATATTATCATGCCAATGAAATAGAGTATGGGACCTAATTAAAGGATTTGATGCCTTGAACATTCAAATGATCTCCATAAGGAAATTTATATTATTGACACTTCACCTTTAGTAGCTAGTACCTTAAAGAGCCTCTAGCTTTGTCAAGATAAAATAAATTCTTAATTGTGTTAACATTGATTCCTTTAGTACCAAATAATGTGACTCAGTTTTAGGTATTCAATAATGTCAACACATCCCAAAATTCATTAAAAATTAGGAATTTTTGAAGCCAAAATCATTGATGAAGGTGAAAGGGAGGAGGTATAAGTTGATCAAGAAGGAATAGTCAACTTGAGGATAAACACAATCACTAAGGGGATGGTGCTATAAGAGAATCTATTTTATGAAGATCAATTGGGCAAGTAGAAGAGTCGTAATAATCTTGAAGGAGGGAAGTATCTTCCATGTAATATAGGAGACTTGTAGAATGTGAAGAAAATCTTCCTCAAGAAGGTTTATACTAAAGAGGAAACGGCTAGATTCATCTATGATTGAAGGAATTTCATGACATGATAGAACACAACTACAAGGATTTAAAGACATAAATCACCTCCATTATCACCCAAATATTTCCTCTCAAGCCTTGTGAAAATCCATTTAGGTAGAAGTAGAGGTTAGTCAATACATTAATGGAGCCTTTGATATTCTAAGAGGTATGCAAGATACTTGTTTCTTAGATTAACTTTCCTATTAAACATTCCATAGGGTTATAAACCTTGTACCATTTAGAAAGAATAGTGAAGAAATTATATTCTATGTAGATATTAGAAACCTCAAAAAAACTTCAAAGAAGGATAACTACCTATTTCTTTTTCTAGATGAAGTCCTACATATTATCAATGCATATTAAATGATGTCCTTTGTAGACAGATATTCAAGATAAAACCGAGTGATTACAGAAAAATAATATAGATTGAATACTACCTTCACCACTAATTAGGGGATGCTTTGTTAAAGGAGAATGTCTTTTGGACTAATAAATTCTCTTGCAACATTCTAAATAAACATGAAATTTAATTTCAAAGGTATATAGTTGGAAAATGTATAATTATCTAAATGGGTGATTTGAATATGTTTTTAAAAATAAGAGAACATTATGTTGTTTATTTAAGGAAAGTGTTGCAAAGGTTCAAGGAACACATTATATCATCGAACCCTGAGAAGTGCATATTTAGGGTAACCAAAGGTAAGTTTATATGCCACATTATTTTAGAGAAAGGGATATCTATTGATCCAGAGAGAGTGGAAGATATCCTCAAAATTCCTTAGCCATTCGACCAAAAAGAGCTTAAGTCCTACTTCGACAAGATCAATTTTGTGTACAAATTCATAAATATTTTTTCCAAAATTATAAGGCTTATTAATTGCATGCTCAAACAAGATGTCCAAGTGGAGTGGACACTACAAGAAAATGATTCTTTTGTCAAATTAAATCTATTGGTGAGACTTTGGTGCTAGTTATTTTGGAATACTCCAAGGCCTTCCATAATTTCTCATTTTTATAGACCATACCTATGCTACCATGCTTAAAAAGTGATAAGACTAATGACATGAGAGGAAAATTATCTTCATGAACTCTCCTTGATATCTCAATTAAAAAAATATATTGCGCTTGTCAAAGCCATCGAGAAGGTCATGTATTACATCTTGAGAAGCAAGGTGTTGGATACAATGATTAATGTAGTAGTAAAAACCTTACTAATGTAGAGTAAATTAGGTGATATAATAGGTAATTAGGTCACTGTATTGCAAGAATTTAATTTAGAGGTGACTCTGATAACGTGCACCATTACAAAGGTTGATCCTAAAATAATATGCTAGAAATATGTGCTTGATTTTACTCTAAAGGATCACTAGTATGACAATATAGTGTTTTATCTACATAAAAAAATTCTAAGCCCACCTAAATTTTACCTAATGTAGAGCCTTACACCTAAAGAACAAAAAAATTGTGATAATTGTTGGGTTCTTATTTAGAATAATAATGATGGGATATATCTTATATGCTTGAAGAAAGATGAAGATGACCACATCATAAAATATTTTCATAATTGTTTTGGCACTAGAAATAGTTTAGGTTCAACTACAACCCATCAATTTCTTAGGGTAGGATATTTATTGGCCTACTATGTTTAGGGATTCTCATGCTCAAGTATGGTCATGTCATGTGTGCCAAAAATTTATAGCAAGGGAAATAAATTGTACACTACCACTCCAATAGATCATATAGGTGTGCCCATTTTCATTATGGGGCTTTTAATTCATCACCATGATCAATCCACCTTCCTCAATTGGACATAGATACAACTACATACTATTACACTTGGTGGATTGAAGATTACTCATGCAAGTATTGCATGACTAAGGTGGTATCTAAATTCTTTAAAGAGATCATAATGACTGCGTTTGGAATTCCATTCACTTAGGTATGTGACAATAGACTTTCCTTTTCTTCTTTGAAATTTTCTAAATAGGCTTCTGATCATGGAGTGATACTAAATTTTTCCAATAAATATTACCCACAAGGCAATGGTTTGATTGATTCCATGAATGAGATATTTTTGGACATGAAAAAAAACTATTAAAAGAGAGCTTAGGGAGTAGAATGTGCAATTTAAATGTCTTATGGGTTGATAGGACTATAATTAAAAATGCTTTGAGAAATTAACCTTACCACATTGTTTATGGACCATATCCTATCTTCCTGGTAAATATGAAAATTTGTATTCTCTAATTCTTGCATTATTATGTTGACATCGATGATAGGATAAAATATAGGCTATTGCAACTATTAAATTTAGAAGAGAAAAGGGACACTTCCATTGAACACTTTTAAAACATTAGGATACATTCAAATGTTGGTTTGTTAAAAGAGACAAAGTGAAATCCTTGCACATATCTAACATGGTCCTATATTTGGATATAGTCCATGAGAAAAAGGATGAAAATGGAAAATTTGATAGGTTATAATTAGGACCATTCCAAATAGCTAAAATCCTTAGGGATAACACATACGAGATATAAACCATGAATGGGGAAGATTCACCTTCCCATCAATGAACAATTCTTATAACATTACTTTCAGGCCTAGGCAATCATTAAATTTTCCTTTTCTATATCTATTTTAGGTCAATGTATTTATTACTATTCCTTTCACTTGTTAGGTTTACATTTTGTCCCTTTGTCATGTTTTCACTTGTTTGTTTGTTTAGTCTTGGGGTCCTATTTCTCTCAGCCTCTTAAAAATATTTTGTTTGTGAGTTCCAACATTATGATTCTATTAGAAATATTATTCTAAATTATTTTGTTGATAAAGGAAGATTAAAATTTAAATTCCAATTTGAAATACAATAACTAGATTACTATGTTCTATACATATTGAAACATTCTTTGAAACCATATATCTAATACATCCTAATATTTCTTTAGTTTCTAGATTGGTTATTGCATCTAAGCAATGAGTAAAAATATAAAGGTCTACCTTTGCTGCCACTATGACTCCCAACATAGCAACAAGTTTAATTTCTTGCAAATTGATACACATTCCTCAAATGTGCTTGAAAATAATTTAAAAAAGTAAAAAATGAGAAAAGAAACAAATATAATAACTCAAATAGCTAGAGGGTTCAAGTAACTATATTGGAGCTATGGAAACCTAGCTAGAAATAGAGCTATTAGTTGAGTGGAATCATAATAAAAACCTCATCGAGGCTATGGATGACAGACTATCAGTGACTAGGTATATTTCAAATTTATAACAATCTATGTAGCTTAATATAGTTGAACACACCGGTTACTAAGAGGGGGGTGAATCAATATCTAAAAAAATTTAAACCCCTCTGGAACTTGAACTCTTTAGCATAATACTTCTTAACCAAATATGAACCTTTTAACAGAAAGATATTGCAGTTTAAGCCTTCATCATTTTCAATAATCTTCAACCATGAAAGATATAACAATTATATCCTTGAGAAGATTAGTAGAAATGAAAAAGAAACAAAAACACACATCCACAAGATGACACCAAATTTACATGGAAAACCCAATGAGGGAAAACCACAATCTCATAATATAAGGCTCACTACCAAAAAGGACTTGCAAACTAAGGTGCACTACCTTAAAGCAAGATACAAAAGACTTGCAAAATTGAAGCAAATACAACTCCAGGGGCAAGATACAAGGACATGATAAGATTCACTATCTCAAAGTAGGATACAAAATGGATTTAGGAAATTAAAAATATTTGTCAACAATTCACTCTATTGACTGAGACATTAAGGAACATCTGATATTTCATCTTCACACTTTAGCACTAACTCTACTAGATATTCAATGCATTCCACCCTCACACTTCTTCTCACTTATTCGTCCATCAATAATCAATTTTCAATTGAAATAATCTTGAATTTATATCCACCACAATACTTCAAAAATTTCAATTAGGTCAGTTAGAAGAAGATAAACAATAAACTCAATCAAGTCGGCCACAAAAATATACTATAGTCTTATCAAAAAGATAGAGAGGAACAAAAACATAATTATCACCTCTTCTAATGTGATCCAATACAACTCACATGTTGGCAACAAGGAAACATGTAGATGAAACATGAAGCACCTAACCAGTCGGCCCAAAAACATACTCCTAACTGAATTTACTCAATTCGGTTCTAACCAAGGTAGGTCAGGACCCAAATCCATAATATCACACTTTCATATGCTAGCACAAACCCTCAAACATTTAGCACAAGAAATAAAACAAGCCCTATCGGCCAGATATCCATAGATAACCCAGCCACTAACTTTCTCTATGTCCTTAACCATCTCTTACTCAAGTGTCTAAGATGCCCATTAATGTCCTTCTAATACTCCTTGATAGCCTCCACTTCTAAAGTCATTTTCAAATTTGAATAAGGAGGCAAGTCAAACACTACTCTGATCATTGGAGGAGAAACTTCAATGATTTCAATCCCCCAAGGATCATAGCATTTTCTTTAGATTGGATTGTCGAAGGTTGTTGCTGCTAAAATATGTTCTAGGCATTGCACTGCAACAAGAAATGAAGCTACATGAGCTAGGCTTGAGCTTTCTATCTTCTATTCTCTAGGAGATAAATTATCTTCTTTGAAGGCCTCTATATTAATGTTCCCAAGCTTGATGTCTATGATAGTCATCACTTGGGAAGTGAATTTAAAGATAGTAGGGAATCCTTGGAATTTGTACTTCATTGTCAAAGGCAACTTGTCAACCTTAGTCCTCTTAGATTTTGGTTCTCTATGGACACCCTCTGCACCTAAATCCTCGCTTGAATCATACATTTAGATAAACTAGATGAAGATAGAATGACATTTTTAAGAATCCTTTAAAAATTTGATGAGAGAACTCAGATCAAAATGAAATTTTGAAATTTTTTCCCTTTAGGTTCTAAAACCTCATAGGAACCTCTATATCCTTAACAAATTTAAGCTAGTGGCGAGAATTGGGATAAAAAATAGACTTAGGATCTTTCTTTGAAAATTCCAATCAGGACTTGAAACCTCAATGGAACCTTCCATCTAATGAATGAGAGTTAGGATCCGGTTTTTGGATTTGGACTCCTTGTGAAGTCCAATTGGGAATCATAATTCTGATTGGATATGACCCTTTTAGAAATTGGGATCTAAGATGAACATTGGCTCCTTGCTTTGGAATGTCCATTCGGGTTTTGGAAACCCGAACTACTTTTTAATTTGTCATGGTCTGATCAAGACTTGAAGTCCCGAATGGATTTTGGTGCATCAACGTCAGGTTTGAGAACTCATATTAGTTTCATGCATTGGTGCATTTGGTCTAATTGGGATTTGGAATCCCGAATCATCATAATGTATATTCTTTCAAGCTTTTGAAAACTTGAAAGAATAAATATTTTAATTCATATTCCAATATTGAAAGATGGTGCTTGGAGGAAACCAAGACCCAAAGCAGACTTTAGGCCCGATCTTAGGAGTGTCCTATCAGGAATAAAAATCTTGAATGAACCCAACTTGCGAGGATCGGGACTAGAAATGAATGAAGGATTCTAAATTTTGATAAATGCATCCCTTCAAATTTTGAAAGCCCGAAAGGATAAAAGAGTAATTTGGACCAAACAGTTAAGTGATTTCATGAAGGGTACCCTATGATGATCAGGATTGGGAAAGGATTCTAGACTAGGACCTTTTGTAGAGATATTCTTTCAGGGTTTCTAAACCTGAAAGGGTCAATTTTAGACTTAGATCACTTTATAATTTTGGAAAACCCTAGGAAATAATCCCACATGGAAAAGGAACACTAAAGGCCAAAGACCCCTAGGGTAAAACTATGACATGTTGGGGATCAAAACCCCGATCGAACTAGGTCACATCAGGATTTCAAATCTCGACCAATTAATAGGTTAGAAACCAAAATCAAAACCATAATACTCAAAAACCTTGAACAAACGTTGAATCGAGAGGGGGAAACCAAGTCGAAATGGGCCAACAAAGAAAAATGACACCCAAGACATGAAGAAAAATGAAAAATCAAATAAAAAAAGGAAGACAAAAATAGACAAGTAAGAAAACCAAGCCAAAACAAACAATAGAAAAGGAAAACACAAAGAAAACCAACCTAGAGATTTGCAAGAGGAAGAAATTTGAAGGGAAATCTCTTGCGAGATGTCCAAATTCTTGTCCAATTCACACCCTAGCTCCAAATGCTCTAAAATCAATGCTTAACTTGCAATAATGGGGGTAATTCATGATTAAAAACATTTAAATTATACCTACACACATGAAAGTTCATCCACCATTAATGCAGTAGGTGGTCAAAATTTTGGGGTGAAACTAGATGCAAGAACCAATGCTACAAGGCTGACATTTAATTGAGGTTCCAATCCCCGAACAGCTCCAATGAGAAACACATAAACACAAAGAAACAAGGTGGGAGCGGGGAAGGAAATGGATTTGAACAAAACTACACAAGGTTCAAAATCTGTTTCAAACTTCGGGTCTCAAAAAGAAAACAAAGTAGGGTCGGGACTTCAAAATGGATCTAGACCTTTTAAGAAAGGTCTGAAGTCCGTTTCGAAACCCGAAATCTGACAAGGCACTAAATCAAAACAATATCAAGATTTCAAAATAGAACCAAACCTTTTAGAAAGAGGTTTGAAGTCCATTTCAGATTCCAAAACCCAACAAGATGATGGAAGCTAGGTCTGGGAACTTAGCATGGATTTGGACCATTTTGGAAAAGGTCCAAAATTTGACTTGAGTTCCAAAACCTAACAAGGCAATGAAAAAAAAATCTTGGGGGAACTAAAACCCCCGAGACCAAGCAAGGCCAAAAACACAAAGAGAAAATAGAGCTCGGGAGGACAAAAGCTCTCGGGCCTAGAAAAGAAAAAGGACACAAAGGGAAATAAAACGAGTCACAAACAAAGGAAACACAAAATACAAAAAAGGGGCGAGACCCATTTTAAGCCAAAGGGACAATGTGGATGGGTATTCAGGGCATAATAGGGAGCTCGAGGGTAGTCAAATATTTTTGATAAGTTGGAACCAATGAATGATCATTGAAGTAAGAAACTCGTACTCCAAGAAGAAATTCAAGGAATTATTTCCTTTTTTAGTGTTTAATTAATCTTTTTTGGGACCAAAACCCTCTCTAAGAAGTGAGGTGTGATCTATAGGGATCATGAAAATACAAATCTTCATCAATTAGATTAAATCTAAAATAAAAAATGTTGAATGAACAAGACAAATGAGAGGGGGAGAATCAACTTTGTATCAAATTAAAAAATCAAAACCCTCAACAATAATTAGATCCACATACAGTAAATAAACCCTTAATCTTTTATAAAGTTTAAACATGAAAAGTAGATAACAAAAATTGAAACAACCAACACAATACACAAGAGAACACTATATTTACATGGAAAACCCAATGAGGGAAAAAAAATAGTGAGAATTAGCTCAAAATATAAGTAATTGTAAAACTAGTACAAAGAGGCTCATTTCCAAAATATGACACATTGTCCAGAAAGGCTCATAGCCCAGGCTCACTGCCAGAATAGAAAGAATAAAAGAAGATAGAATGTTACACAAAGAACACACTGTCAATGCAACAAAGAAGCCACCACAATAGCTCCAACAACACTCGCAGTCTTCAAGAGATCAAGATACCTCAACTCACTGCATTCAACAATCTTGCATTATAGTTCGCACTTCATTTTACACTTCTGCACTTAATTTTGCATCACAACACACAATTATATTCCACACAAATGCACACCATCTCGCATCAACTCTCCTTGCATTTATACCATCCACAACTTAAAAAAAATCTTCAAGTTGGCTACACACACCTAAGTTACACTTTACAAATTCAAAATAGGTTGGCACTAAGAGTTCTCACAGTGGATAGGAACAAAAGTGGACAAATAAAAAACTTAACTGGGACCCAAATCAACTCTAGCATGCCATGCTACACCTTCATTAATGTTTGAACATCTTCGACTGTAGTGTAAACACCAAGTCAGTTGATACCCGTGTAAACACCATTAAAATTTGAATTACACACTTCCTCAAATCCATGGATGACTTGCAAACCACATACCATGCTTCATCAGGATCTAGAATATTCCTCTATCACCCTAAAATTCATTAAAATCCTTTGCAACAACTAACACCTTCAGAATGTACACAACTTATACACTCAAACTACACTGCCAAACACTGCAATACCAAAATCCATCTTTCGAAGTACCAAACCAAAAATCCTCTTGACACGGGCAAGAGATCAACACCATCAACATACCTTTAGAATTACAAGACCTGAAGAGCAACTGCAGAGAAATGCAAAGCAAGAACATTTCTCCCAGACACGTCTATAAGCAACATTGCAAAACCAGTTCACACACTGGTAAACATAACTTCCTCTGACCATCGATCCAAAAGCCAAAATTTTGGATATAGAAAATTTGAACACCTCTAACCAACATATCCAAACCACACAAGGAGATCTTCAACCCAAAAGAAATGTGAAGCAAAACCATAACACCTCTGCAACACCTTGTTTCCTTATTTTATCAAATTTCTCAATATCCTCGACATCTAATCCATAAACAAAAGCTTATCAAAGAAACACAAAAGGTTAACATCAACAACTTAACTAATGACAACATAATGCAACTTAATCAAAGAAACAATCTATTCTCAACCATTGCAGAACTATCATCAATGACAACACAAGCTTGTTGACATCAATGACAATACCTTCATACTTGCAAAAAAAAACTTCATAAAACTCTAGGCTTTGTACACAAGACAAAATCATAACTTTAAACAAGAGGGAGTTATAATATCAATACAGAAAAAATAAAAGCACCATCAAAAATTCAAAAAAATTGTATTGGAAACAAAACCATTTCTTGACCAAAACTATTAGTTTTTCCCAATACAAGGAATATGAAATTTGAAATGAATGAACTCATGGTTGATTCTTGAAATTATAAATTAAATTATTTTGATGCAAAAGAAAGGGTTTAAACATCTATAAGAGGCCATTAAAAATCTAGTTGAAGGGTTTAGGGGATTTTCTAGAGTATAGTATGTGTTGATACAAGGAGAATTCAATTATAGGAGATTGTGTAAAATTTACAATAAGCAAATCTTCAAATAACAATTGGTTGTATTCCCCTTCTATAACTATAATTTTGGTAATAACATCAATAAGTAGCTAGGCATTTGCCTCTACCAAGTAGCTTTTTCCTCTAAGTGGGGTTTTCAAGGATAAAAATTATTTGATTTATTTGTGCTATTTTTTGCAATTTTATTTATTTATTTCTAGCACAATGTTCTTGTCTCATAAGTTATCATTTGTAATTGAGCAAGTAGGGAAATAGTTAATTTAGTGATTTTCATGATTTGTATTTCTAATGAAATTAGCTATCAAATTATTTTAATAAAATATTCATAAATATTTCAATATTATAATAATAATTTTCTATGTCTTTAACTAATCATTTATATTTTTTAATGGGTTAATGATGATAGTTGAACAATGGTAAAAAACACGATCTTAACTATGTTTATATAATGTTTTAGAGCTTCACTCTTAATTGGTAACAAGAAAAGTTCTATTAGGAGAAGAATGTAATGTGTAATATATTTAACTTTAAAGTGATTCACAATAAACTATTATTAAATTTGTTCTATTCTATGTGTATTGCGATAATATGCCTCTCAAACTTCACAATGATTGGATTTGTTCAATTTTATTCCATGTATCTTGAGATAGGTTACCTCCCAAACTTTTCATTCATTAGAATTGTTCAATTTTATTTTATGTCTAGAGATAAGGTACCTTCTATACATCATATTTGTTACCAAGGTTTTACCTATAATTTTTTTCTCACATTTCTAAACTTCAACATTCCAAAAAATGCTTTTCAACTTATAAAAACAAACTCAATTTATAGAAATTATTTTTAACATTGAGATCCTCGTATCTTAAATTAAAATATATAGTGTAAATTATGTACAAGACAATTAACTTCAATGATTAAAAATCATACAAAATACATATAGGATTAATGGATCATTGAACTCAAAATTCATAATATAATGAAATAAAAATAAAACTAAAACTAATAATGAATGCTTCCAAAGTTTACCTTAGAGCCCAAAAAATGATTTTTTAAAAAATATATAGCTTACATAAGAGTGGAACATGGCATCTCTTTCCTTCTTCATTGTCCATGGACCCTTCCGAAGTTTACCTTAGAACCAAAGAAATCATTTAAAATATATATATATAGCTTATATAAAAGTGGAACATGACTTCTCTTTCCTTCTTCATTGTTGATGGACCCTTCCAAATTTTACCTTAGAACCAAAGAAATCAAAACTTTTTGAAATACATAGTTTATATAAAAGTGAAGCATGGCTTCTTTTTCCTTCTTCACTGTCCATGGACCCTTCCAAAGTTTACCTTAGAACCAAAGAAATCAAAACTTTTTGAAATGTATAGCTTATATACAAGTCGAACATGGCACATCCTTCCTTCTTCATTGTCTATTGTATATTGGTACAAATAGTTGCACTAGTGGATGTGAATTTTTCACTTAGCATTTGTGTTGTACATGTAATTATGAACCATAATTATGAAACTGATCTATTATAATCAAATATTATTTTATTTCATTGAATGTTCTTTCTTTATTTTTATAAAATATGTTTAAACATAATTAGATTATTAAAGTTTAAGATCTTATAATAGAAAATAATTGTACTTACTTTCAAGAAGAAAATATTTTATTTATTTTTATATTTTTTCACTTTTCAAAAAAAATATACTTACAAAATATTCTCCTTCCTTTTTACAAATATATAATATTCTTAAATTTATTATTAAACATATATTATTATTATTTTATAATAAACTTGGTTTAGGATCTAGGAACCAAAAAGGGAACCTAGAAACTATCGAGAAAAGCCAAATAGGACCAACAAAACTTAGAATCAATGAGGGATCAAACCAAGCATAATATCATAACTATCATATCTATTACTAATAATCATTCAACATATCAAGAATCAACTATAACCATACCCTAAATCACACAATACTACCAAAACGGTTGAAGCCAAAGACCCCCAACCACATACCTTGCTACTACATTAACCATATAAGTTTGCAAAAACCCCGAAAAAATAAAGTCTAAGATAAAATGGGGGCCAAGGCAAATTACACAAATCCCAAGCCAATCCAATCTGAACAAACTGAAGTATCCACCTTTGCATTAACCAAGCCCTCACTATTGCAACAATCTAAGAATGGAAGAATTGCCTCCTTCGAAAGCATCACCTTCAAACCTTTTGCAACTTCTTCCACTACTCTTTAAAAGCAACTCAAACATATATCATTATTTTAAAAATATATCTTCAAATTTTATTTTTTAACATTAAATCATCTGTGTAAGTTTTTTTTGTGAGGATCACACACAGTGATCCAGTTTCTTCCTCTTCATAATGATGGATCATTGTGTGTGATCCGAAACGTCACAAAAAAGCTTACACAGTTGAATCTAAAAGCTTAATACTGTAACTTCATGAACTATGAAAAATCATACCAACTATTAAATCATCTATATTATATATAATTTATCAATTTCAAATCAAATAATTACACAAATCTTAGAAAAATACCTTTCAGATTACATATAACTTGTTAAAAAAATAATCCAATTTTAAAACACATCCCATCTAAAGAGATTAGTCAAAAAGAGTTTTGTTTTTGTGCGGCTGTTGATAGAACAACTCTGTGTGATTTCTGTTTAACTTTACAGGTTGAAGGACTTTAATATCTTGCAGAAGGGACAGTCACAATCCTAATCCTAATCATAAAATTCAATTAAGATAACAGTCCAAACTTCATCAACTTGCTTCTCAACTGCAGTTGGAAAAAATTGACTTTGGGGCACTTGTGACATGGATGGATATTGACACAGACAAAGGTGGCTCCCACTGCATATGATCCTTGCCAAATCCAAATACATAACCCACACTACATGCTTGGTAGATAGGGATGGAAAATGCAAACCTTGTGAGGGTAGATGGGTCCAAATTAAATGAGGGTATAGTGGGAGGGGGGGACATGAATCACATGTGGTGGTGACCACTGGTGTTATTACAATATTCCTGCCATGGAGGAAACCCAGAAGACAAGAGGAAGCAAAATAGATAAAAGTAGCAATACATTGCCATAAGCGCAAAAAGCAGCAGTGGGGATGTGGAGGCCATGTCTCTGAGCTAAAGTTTTCCTGCACCCATCACTGCAAGCATATGTTTTTCACTACACTGTCTCTATCTCCATGCAAACTGAGCCTCCAAAACCAGCCATGTATAGCCCAGTCTTATGATTAAACGGTCCCTTTTCTATTATAATAATGAAATGGGTCCCTATTCTAATGGAGACCCAACAGTGAGGGGTCACCAAGATGGAAAAATAATTAGGCCCACCAGACATTTGACAGTGGACTTCTTTTGGTGGTCTGCCATATCCAATGAAGTGGACACAATCAATGTCGGCCGGTGACAGAGCAGGCATTGTCTTCCAACCTAACAAAGGTAAAAACAAGACTTTTTGGCACATGGAAAAACATATATTAATAAAGAAAATGTGTACAAACACCTAAAGGTAAGACACCACCAACAATTCAGAATTATTTTTTTATGAGGATAAATGGATGGCACCCATATTCTAGTTTTTGGCATTAATGACAGACTTATCATTTTAAGGGTACATCTTGTTAGATCTGAAGAGAAGTGTGTTGCATGCCTGACCTACATCAAGATCAACCTGATTGCATGAACATATATTCCAATCAGATTCAAGGATTGGGATGTGCACAGTCGACATAAGTTCTATAGAATCCAAAATATACTGTCTTCCCCATGATCAATGCAGCAGAAAGACCCAAATGATAGAAACAACACACTGAGGATCTAAAATAAATAAGTGCAGTAGCTTACTCTGAGTTGTCTTCTCCGTATGTATGATCAAATTTAATCACAGGAAAAACCAAAAATAATAGATTTTATCCTCACCCAATATCTGATTGTGGAATATAATGGTGCCTGACAAATATCATATAATGAGTAAAAAAGTTTAGGTGCATCAGAGATCATGTTACAGGGTAGCTTGTCATCTCAATTAGCATGGACACTTGTAGTTTAAGACAAGCAACTCTGTCATGGCTTCAACACTCCCAAATATCTTATATTTAGCTAGCAACCCAATCTCCCTCTTTTGATATTGTTTGGTATGATTGTGATGGACTCCATCCTATACTGAGAGATCAATATGCATATGCAACTGGTGATGGGTATGTATCATTGTCCAATTGTAACGGTTGTTCAAAATATAGCTTTATAAAAATAGGGTCCTACTTCACACCCACTTCATGTAGCCTCCACAAGGGCCCATTCTTAGACTGGTTAGCCTTATAATAATGGGCAAATGATGATGGGAGAGATTATACCCTTGAGAATTGGCCTCTAGGGAGCCTCACTATAGTGAGCAAATAATAATGGGAGAGATCATAAATGCATATGGATCTTTCCCAGTTTGACAAAAATTGTTCAATATATAGTTTTATAAACATAGAATACATGATAGCTATTGAATTTAATCTTTTTTAAAGAAGGTTTGGCATCTATATGTTAAGCAATGATAAGTTTGAGAGGGAAAGAGATTAGGGAAAGTATATGTTTTGTATCTATTTTATCTCACTCGATTTTGCAAGGGTCTATTTTTAGAATGGTTGCTCTCATGTGTTAAACAATGATAAGTTTGAGAAGTATAGAGATGAGAGAGTATTTGTTTTGCATCTTAAAAAAATTTAAGAATCTTATTAGACTATATATGTATAAGGGTGAAAAATGTATACTTTGGACTTTTACATTTTGTGTTTAGCCTCATTTTGACTAGGTTGCTCTTTATGTAATGATTAGTGTATAAGTGGTTTGTTTCTATATAAAATTTGGTAGTTAACCTGAACATCATATGATCTTATCTTCACACATCCCCACAAACTAATCTTGATGCTTACTTTATCCATTCGCTTACCTAAGTCAAATTTGTGGACTTAGAAATGACCCCAAAACTTTCAAATTTATATTAAAACATGAACCCAAATTAGCTCCCTTCCTACAAGTCATTACTTAATGATGTGAGTGTAAAATATGTTAATTTGTGTGCTACAATATTATATGAAAAGACAAACTTTAAATCATTATGATCATCTAGTTCTAGGTCACAAAATATTTTGTGAATTTTCTTATGACATCAACAACTAAACATGACTAGGCATACTGCATGATTACTTGGCATGTTTTTGATGTTAACAAAAAAATTTGAATTAGATCTAAGGGCTTAGCATAACGAGACTTGACCTCACTTAGAAAGCTCTTAAAGGTGTTTAATCAACACTACTAGTCTTACTTGTTGATCTAGGTATTAAGGAGAACAAAAATTTAAAGTACAAATTTGAACAAATCAAATATGTGGAAGAAGATCAAGTTCACGAAAAGAGTTTTAATCTATGAACATGGAGATCATTCTTGCTAGCAAAAAATGAACCAGAACAACATAGTGAATTTATTAATTTTGAGGTAATTATCTAACATATTTATGAGCACTGCTCAACATGGATGTATCATAGAACATCTATCTCATTCAAAACAACATTGGATCTAAGGATAAGTACCTTGTTTTATTTATTCAATTCCTATGCACATTTATTTAGCATACAATATCAACTCAATAATATGGGGTTCTTGATTAATTAGTTAATGCACCCTCATATTATTTATGTATATGTGATTTACTCCCTTATATAAATTGATGAGCCCAACTCATCTCACACCCCCAAAGATTCATTCTTCAGTTTAGGGTTTTTTAAATATAATATTTCCAATTGTTTGTCTTTCAATTCAATTTTGACAAGGGTTTGGGACTTTCTTTTTTCATCATTTATTTAACCCTACCCACCCTTGTTTACTTTAATTTACCTAAGGTTCAACTTTAGTACATAATGTTCTTCATCCATTATTCCTTAATTGTTATATCTTGCCATGGATCTTTATGAGCTATTAACACGGGAATATGTTCATGCATATATCAAGTATTATAAGGTTTTTCATGCTTCATTAATTCCTATTATTTGATTCTTGATGATATTGCATCCTTTTTCTATATTGATGACAATACATGTTCCATCATGAGTGAATTGATTTTATGCCTATCTATATTCTCCTCATTGATGACTTTTATTTATTCTCTTCCATCTATTCTAGAGGACTTTGCTTCATTTGTCTACTCAATTCATGATAAATATTCCTCTTGTGTGATGTATGGAAACGATGTAGCCCTGCCTTATAATGGAATATCTAGGGGGGATACTTTATGTGATGTAATGACATCTTTTTTATCTATTGATGATGTTTTTTATTAGGAAAAAAAGGTTTTGAAGGGGCCCCGAAACCCTTTACAATGAAGAGAAGCTGCTAAAAAGACATAAACATTAAGATCCACAAGCCACAAAAAACAAAAAGTTGACTAAAGATAAAACTAGAGAACCTGTCAGCAACCCAACACTAACTCATTTGATTGCAAAATCCGACGAAAATTTCTGACGAAAGTTGTATAATTAGATGTATCGTCGGGTACTTGTGTTATTCAATGTGAAATTTTAATTTTTTTTAAATTTTATCCCCGATGTTCATCGGAATTTCGATGAACCTTATTTTGCATCGAAGTTTCGATGAAGATTTTTAGCCGAAATTTCAATGGACTTGCAAAGTTAAATTGTGGCTGACATAAATAAAACTGAGCTCGACTATTTATTGTGAAAGTGTTTTGCTCGACGATTTTCTTGGGAAAAATCAGAAATAACTCAAGAAGATAATGTCAGGTTGAGGGTAGTCATTGTCTTTTTCCAGAATTCATTTGTGAAGTCAGATTTGTACTTCCAGGTTTGAAAATCATATTTTAAAGTAACATCTCATCAGATTTCATTTTTAGTCTTGTGCATTTTCAGAATTTCATTTCCAGATTTTAGACCTGACTTCACAAATTCTTTATAAAGGAATTGTTTATAACTGATGGAAAATTCTTGATGGATTTGGACAAAGATTATATTTGCAAGGTTTCAATTTTAACCCTAATGATCAATTTTCAATAGATTTGGGAGCCATAACTAGATAATATCAAAGGCATAGGGATAGCTACAAAGTGAAATAGCTTGTCAAGATTTAGGCCTAGAGGGTTGAACAAAGAATTGGGAATGTTTGATAGTGGATAGTTAGAGCCATTTAGCTATGATATTTTTGAAGACTACTTCATAAAGATGTATTTTTCCCTTTGCCAAGTTTCAGAAATAGATTTTAGACCTTAGATGCCAGTGTCTTATAAAAGCAGTTATGGTATATCTGTTACCTGAAGTTCTTGAATTCATCTTGACTCTATACAAATGTATCTATTTTTTATTTGAACAAGAAAGAAAGAAAGCAACCAATTTCTAAATATTGTGAGATATTTAGAGCAACAAACTAAAAAATGAAAAAATGAAGGTCAAGGCCTCTCTATTTTTCTCAGTTCACTTAACAAATTTAGATGCTGCCAAACATCTAGCAAGCTATAACTACCATGCAAATTATATGATTTCTATTTTTTTTGTACTTTGGAATAGTTTACAAGATGAAATTGTCTCCTCATGTAGAAGTATAAGCTACCAAATTCTTTCAGAAGTTGATACAGGAATCAAAAGATGAACCTGTCAAATTGGAAACCAAACTTTTTGTTGTAAGAAGAGTTGATTTTGACATGAATGGCATGTTGTAACAATTTTATTAAGTAACACAATTTATTTATTTATTTGACAATTTGGTGATTTGTGTGTAGATATGCCACCATATGAAACTGAGTGGAAAAGAGCACTCCTTACCTTATCAAGTAATATCCAGGTAAGATGTTATAAAAAATAACTTGTGCTTTTAGTGAAGCTGGTCAACCTACTCATGCTTTTCCATGCTTAATTTTTTCCTTTTGGATTGAGCTACTTATGATAAATTTTTAACTTTCCTTGCAACCTGTGTATTACCCTCTCAAGTTTTTAACTGGTTAAAAGCAATCTCTTATAAAGGATATAAAATTAATTAGTACTTTAGATTGTCCTTTATGTTAAGGGAGGCATCTGACTATTGTTTATATAATTCAACTTTATTTGAGAGTAAGCATATTTAATCTCTATGTGGTAGATTTAGACACTAAAATAAAGTATTTGACCTTATTAGGAAAAATGAAGCAAAAAACGTAAAAGTGCATCATAGGATTTTTTTTCATGGTTTTCATTGTAAAGTATGCAACTTATTTCAATATTTTCTCTTGGAAATCATATGACCTTCTATGGACTATAAAAACTCCTTTAGTGTAAATGTTGTCCTCTCCTTCCTATTATGCAAGATCATTCAAAACCTCTGCTACTTTTTGACAATGAAATATGATTGTCATATCTCTGTAACTCTTTAATAGACATAATGGGAGATCCTTTAGAAATATCATCATCTCTGTTGAAAGTGATCCCATATCCTTTGTGATACCTTCCCTCTAGCAACTTGACTATCCTTTGTCTTTTGGCTTATGCATGAGTTTATTCATTTGATTTCAATGGCCTTGCATAACACTTGAAGAAATTAATTGTGGTAGCTCCTTGAGATATTGTCCATGCACTCCTTAATACACTTGTAGGTTGTCCTCTTTTGAAACTTTGTGAGATGGAAATATTTATTATTTTACCATACTGCTATGAAGAAAATGAACCCTTGACAAGATTTATGATGTTTTAAAAGCCCTCTTGACTGCTCAGTTACTTTTCTTTATGTATATTTTAAAGTTCGTCATACTACCCTATCACTGTTATTATTAATTTCAATGCCCCCTTCATGGTTATGACATGGACTAATCATTGTTTATTTGAATAGTCATGGCTGTGATCTCCTTTTGGGAATCTATAGTAAAGTGTCATGCCTTTCTTTGAAGTCCATTTCCTTAAATATTTTCTCTTTGCTCGTTGCTCCTTACCTCTATAGTATACCTATATTGCATATACATAATAATAACAATTTTGGTGATAACTAGTGGACATGGGTATAACATCAAGCATCATACAAATGTAGTTTGTATCTGCATATATAATACCTCGAGATACTAATATTGTAGCACTAGTCAAAGAATCATCATCAAACTATATTTGTTGATCAAATACAATGAAAAATAAAATATATTAAAATATAAAACATTGATCTTTTCTATCTACTCCACTATAAATAATAAAGACTTCCAACACTCAAATTGGAAGGAAATTTCTACAGTCTCTATTATTTACAATGGAGTAGATAGAAAATATCACTATTTTATATTTTACTATATTTTATTTTGCAAATAGCATTGGACAATAAACTGACCGATACACCTATTTGTCTTCTAACCCTCTCATTCCCCTCACCTATTTAACCTTCTAAGTCTGCTATCTGATCCTATTTTTTCTCTTCTCTCTAGTTGCATGCATTATCCTGAGGTTGGATCATGGATTTTGATTTCAAACGTTGATTCACAAAAATGCACACAATTTCAATCCAGAAAACTAAACAATTCATGATCATGGACTATGGAAACTTGATGTTGTTAATTGGCCAATACACTGTCAAACATAATGATTGGACCCTATGAATATATAGGTTATCAATCTTTAATCAATTCACATGAGAAATCACACTGACCAATAGTATCAATGAAACTTTGATACTATATAACAATGACTAGTCTCAGTTTGATGGCATTTCAAGACCAATGCATGAATATCATTTGGGCCTCATGGCATTGAACATTGTTTTCATTCAGCCATGATATAATGTTCTTTTAGGAAGCACAATACTAGTATGATTGAATGTAGCAAAAGAAATAGGAGTTAGAGTAGATAAAAAGAGAACAAAAATATTGTAGTGTAACCTTATTATTATATAAATAAATAGAAAAATAGTAAGAGTAGGAACCCCAAATATCATGTTCATTGTCTATGTGAATATGTGTGGAATAGAGTGACCCCTTATCTATTTCAATTGCTGATAAGGTTATGGTTTATTCTTATTCTCCTTTGCATAGTATAAGCTCTAACCAATTTTTAATATTTAGCTTAAAAGTCAAGATAGTATTCTATACTGATTCTATGTCAATAGGAGGGAGGAAGTTGTATATGGATTTTGGAATAAACATTGTGACCAAAGACATGAATTACATGGATGGAAGAAAATTCAATACAAATGGCAATACATTTGACATATAAAACTAGAGGCTGGCCCAATGATACTTTGAAGCACTATTGTAATGGTGAAGTCAATTTAGATAGAGGCTTGCTTCATAAGTAGATGAAAGTATACAAGATATTTGAAGTTGCTTGTGAGAACAAGATTTAGCTTAACCTACAAAACTAGGCAAATGAAGTGTTGTCCTTACAAAAATATTTTGTCGAGAGTGTGGAAGTGAAGGTCTATAAAAGATTGTTTGTATGTATTGTATTCAACATAAATATGTTAGGATCGGTCTCAGCAATCATTTTAGCCTTTCAAAATGATATCATCCTTATTCAACCATACACTTTTTTTGTCAGGTGGATGTAATCATTAAGGAAAACCCCTTCATTATTCCCTTAATGGATTGAAATTTCAAGGAGGCCATCTAATGGTGTTGCCTATTGATATCCAAAGCAAGTATGTGAATAAGACTGATGACTATGCAGGCTATATTGTAGATAAAATTCATAGATCTTTTAACTTTATCAAGGCATATAATAGGGTGGTCCACTTCAAATGAAACTCTTTATTATGCCATTATAGTTTATTTTTGGAATTCATTTGTGAAGTTAGATTTGTACTTCCAGGTTTGAAAATCATATTTTAAAGCAACATCTCATTAGATTTCATTTTTAGACTTGTGCATTTTCAGAATTTCATTTCCAGATTTTGTTGTGCAAGTTCAATATCTTGATTTTAGGAGTCTAATGGTTGGAAATCATAGTAAAATCAGAATTTAATAATTTCTAGAATTAACATTTTAAAGTGTTCTTTGGGGTCATTAACTTCAGACTATCTTCTCTTTTGTAGGGGTGGTTGCATGTTAAATTTTTTTGGTATAAAATATCAGAATTATTAGATTTTGTTACCTGTCTATGATTAAAAATTATTGGAGTGTGAGTTTGATATTTTTTAAAGATCTAAATATTCAAGCTTGGTAAAGAAAAATCATGTTAGATAATATTAGTCCAGAACAAAATGAAGAGACGATTGCTAGATTGTGGGCTAGATTGAAAAGAAAGGGTGATGGGAAATGTTATTGTCCTTGCAATAATTGCAAGGGATTAAAGACGAGAAGACTTTTAATCACAACAATTGAGAAACGTTGAAGGGGGGCATGATTATTGTCCATTGGTAAGTTGCTCATTATATGTGTTTATATTGATTGAATTTGTAAATGTTTATATCATTTTAACATTTTATATATATAAAAAAAATCACTTGATCATGATCATGGTTTATTTGTGTCTATCATTGTTATAAAGGTGGGGCTCCCTAGGGCACATGATATGGATTATCACGGCCCGAAGAATGTGGTTTTTCAAGCGGAGGAACATTGAGTTGTGAATATCGAAGATGAAGTTAATGATCCTATGGAAGAAGATGATCATGCGCCAGAAAACACAGTTGAAGATGATGGTACAAATACATTGATCCATGACACATTTGGTGGCACAACTGATCATGATGATCGAGATGACTTTGATGATGATCATGATTTACCTATACTTGAGAAGGCATATGAGCCCCTTTATGAAGGCTCCCAAAAAACTCTTCTCTTTGTTGTATTGTTGCTGGTGAACTTGAAGGTTATGAATGATTTATCCACCATAGCAATCTCACGGATGTTAAGGTATGTCATATATGTCATCTTTTTTCATCTATTTTAATTGTTGTTAGTTCATCACTAGTAAATAAAGGATGAAATATGTACCACATTAATATTCTTTATATTAACAAAAAAAAATTGTTGTAGATTGATTGGTGAATTTTTGTTACCACCATCAAATATTTTACCTCGCTCATACCGATATTTATCTGGCATTATGAAAGATATTGGAATGGAGTATCAAGCAATAGATGCATGTCCCAATGATCATATTATATATCATAAACAACATGAATTTGCAACATAATGCCCGGAATGTCATATTAGTAGATATCAAACAGATCAACTATCAAAAAAGGTGCCTCACAAGGTTCTTCATTATATTCCCATTATTCCACGTATGCAACGATTATTTAGGTGTGAAAGCTTAGCGCAATTTATCAATTACCATGCACGAAATAGAAGTGGAGATAACATTCTTTGAATGTCTGCGGATGGTTCTGCATTTAGGGACATGGAGGAAAAATGGCCACACTTTAAAGAAGAACCTCATAATCTCATGCTTTCATTGGCAATGGACGATGTCAATCCATTTGGAGAGCTGAGATCTATTTACTCAGTGTGGCCTATTTTTGTTATCAACAATAACATTCCTCCATTGATGTCAATAAAGAGAGAGCACATAATTTTGGCAATGATTGTTGCAGGTATTTGTTTACATCAATTTTCTTTAACGTAGTAGCATCTCATTTGTCTTATTTGTTGCATAATGACATATTTTTTTCATTTAATAGTCATGTACACTAATTTATATATATTGCAATAAAATGGTTATAATAATTATGTAATGTTTATGTTCATTCAACTAGGTAAGTACCAAGTTAAAGATATGAATGTATATATCGAGCCTCTTATCGATGAGTTACTAAAGTTATGGAATGGTGTCACTATGTATGACGTATCTAGACTAATAGGACAAAGACAATTTCAATTCCATGCAATGCTTGTATGGACAATTCATGATGCCCCAGGGCTAACACATTTTTGTGGTATGTTATAATGTTCGACTACACTTTAACGATATTTAATTTTATGAAGTAGATATCATGCATGTTTTTTAAAAGATCTATTCATTATATATAATTATAAATATTGACATATTTAATCCAATTATATATGATCTTGCAAGTCTTCAAACAAAGGGAAAATTTGCATGTCCAATTTGTGGTCCAAAGATGAAATCTCGTCGTTCAACAAGTTTAGGAAAGCAGGTGTTTGATGAGTATAGGCACTTCCTCCACAGAAATCATAAGTATCGAACTACTGAAAAATATCTTTTCAATGGGAAAGAAGACACTACATCAAAACCACGAAGAATGACACCTCGCCTATGGAAGTTGGAATATAATAGAATTAATCGTCAAGGTTATATATCGGATCAAATTTTTTATCTATCATATATGATATGTTTGGAATTTATATTTTTATATTGTGTTGTGTTTACTCATGTTGTAATTGACAATGATTGTCGTTGTTAATTTGTTTAACTTATATGCTTCATGAAGGTCATCAAGGCATTAATGGTCGACTTCCATAGGGACTGAAAAGTTATCCCAGACAATTTAGTAGGTTGCCCTACTATGAGTAGCTACAATTTTGCATTTGTTTGATACAATGCATATCGGAAAGAATATAACAAAAAACATTATGGAAAATATTGGATGGAAGGCATGACAAAGAAAAAATTGTCAAAATGTGTAGTGACATTCAGGAAGCCAATCATGCAATGAAAAATGTCATTCAATTAAATAGCGATGAAGACCAAATTAATATAAGTGCCCTTCCTTGGTTATTAACGAAGCAGCAAAGCAATGCTATAAAAGAAGTCATACCAAAAATTTGATTTCCCACAGGATTTGCTGCGAACATAAACAATATCATAACAAAGAAAGGTGAATTTGGGTCAGGGATGAAAACGCATGATTGGCATACCTTCATTAAGGTAATAATTATGGTATATTATACATATATTTGTATACTGCGTGTAATTTTCAGTGTATTATGTTTACTACCTTTGGAAAAATAATTAAAAGATCATTTTATAGTTGTTGCAGTACGTTCTACCTCTATCTCTCCCAGACAACTTCAACAACAATGTCAAGCAAGTTATATATGATCTTGGAAAATACATGAGGTAAGTAGTGATATTTGTTCAATTCGTTGTATAGATCTTATAATTGCCATTTGTTTTACTTGTTATGTAATATAATATATATTTTTGTTAAATCTCGTTAAAATATTTGTGCCTTGAATCAATTGTAGATGGCTGACATCTAAAGGAATCCATAAAGAAGATATAAGTTATTGGAATAGAAAAATTTCTCGTCTAATGTGTGAAATGCAGAAGTGTCTACCTTCGACATTTTTCAATGCACAAGAACACTACCTCATACACCAAGTTGAGGAGATTGAATTGTGTGGACCTGTACACACAAGGTCAATGTAGATGGTTGAGAGGCACTTGAAATTTTTGAAGGATTTGGTTAGACAAAGAGCACATCCTAAGGGTTCTATTGTGGAGGGATATATGGTGTACCAGACCATGGTGTACATTACTGAATATCTTCCTAAGTTTGCAACAAAGATCCATGTAGATTGCATTTGGGATCCCAACTCCATTAACAAATTTGAAGGGGAGTACCTGATGGGGAAAAGTAGATTGAGGAAAGTGAGAGGTAATAATAAGATGTTCATGGAGATTAATTAGAATACATTTTACATTTGATTTTTATGTATATTGTACTTATTTAATTATTAATCTTTAGTATACATCATTTATAAATTAAGGTCGTATACCGTGGTAATTGACTAATTATACGTCATTTGTGAATTTTTTTTTTTTTTATATTGTTGGTTGAGAGTGGGATGCACTACATTTGTACGTCGCAAAAAATCTTGATTGGATGACGGTATGGATTGAACGATGTCAACAATCTAGCCACGCATTAACATGGGAAGGTGTGGCTTCATTGGTTAAAGAAGATCATCGTAATGGAGATTCCAATGTTACACCAAGGGAAATTGATTTAGCATATGGTTTAAGAGATAAACAGGTACAGATAAATATATTAATCACCCGTATTATTTAATTATTTTCAATTATATTGATGTATATATATGTTGAGATTATTTTTTTTGCATACATTCGGCCAAGAATAAATATGTTTATCAACTAACGATATTGCAATAATTTTTTGACATATTGCAGGTGAAACACCACAAGGCTATGTGGTGCAATGGTCATAAATTTCGAATCAAAAAGTTGGATGACATGAAGAAAACTTGTGATTATGGGATAACTGCAATCTTTCAGGTGACTAATGTTTCATCTAGAAGTCTCAGAAAATCGATACTATGGGATTTTGGATGATATAATTGAGTGTGACTTTAAGTCCTTCAAATTAGTTATGTTCGTCATCCTGTAATACCCCTCTGTTTTGCCTTCTGGTCGGTCAATGTGTCCTTGTGTGGGTATGTTACTATGATGTGTTTCTGGTTATTCAGATGTCATCTTTATTCCATGCTTTGGATTAACATAGTGGTTATTTGAATTAAAGATGATTATGCTTTGGATTATACTAATATGTTAGATTTGTCAGTTAGCTACAGTGTATTGGTGAAGAGGACAGTATCGCATCACTCGCCTGCGAGCGCCCTGCGATCTCGTGATTCCCTCTTCACGGTGTGTATTTTATGTTGTTTATACTATATGTTGTTGTTTACTTGAATTGCAAGTTGACAGGTACAGGACATCGACTCCACCTGGATTCACAGGTTGGAGCGTGTTCAATACCTAATGGTATTCGATTGGGAGATAGTAGCTAGGTTTCTGTGCCAAGTCGTCACCCTAGTCCTTGTATGTCATTAGTTGTTTGTCAGGTTGTGTTGTTTTGATTATCGTTCCCTCTCTTCGTTATTTAATTGCAAGTTAAATTGGGTGATTTAAATGGCTTAAGGTATTTAAGTTGTGGATTAATGTGTTCTGGAATTATGTTGAAATATAATTTATTTTATTATTAATTTAATAAATAATTTAATCGTTGGTTAAATTTATTTATTAATTAATTAAATTTATGGGGTTGAAAGAAGTTAATTTATTTATGTTGAAGTTATTGTTGAATTTGTTGAAATTGAAAATTTTGGAATTGAAAAATTGAAAAATAATTAAAAAAGTCAATTTGGAATTTGAAAATTCAAAAATTGAAAGAAATTAGATATTTTCTATTTTTTTCTGTTTTGAAGAATTTATGAGGGTGGTTGTAGGATTTTTAGGGTTTTAATCTTATGTTTGAATTTGGTTTCACAATTTTGGATGTTCATAGAGTTTTGGAAAAGATTGAATTAGATAGAGGAAAAATTCTTCAATTTGGTGGGTTTTTGGATTTGAGTTGTGAAATCTTGTGGAACTGGATTTGGAAGCAAGGTGGAAAGTTAATCATCATCTGGACCTCCTCAAACTCAGAAACTACCAAGTTCTTGTGTTTTTTTTTTTTTTAATTGTTTTGAAAATTATATCTAAATGTATTTGGTTGTTGAAAAAATAAAAATAAATCTTGTTAAAAAATATCTCAATACTCTGGTTGTGAATTGCAATGGAAGAACCCCTCTCAAATCTTGTTTTCAAAATTTTAAAAACTTTATTTAGAAATGAAGTCCTTTAAAAATAAAAAAATATAAATATAAATAGTGTTCTTGGTTAAAATGATTGGTTTATGTCTGATCTTCTCTATTAATTTTGAAAATCCCTATTGGAAATATATATATATATATATATATATTTATGAGGTATTAACTTTGTTATGAAATTAAAATGTGATGTTTTTTTTGGTCCCTGGTTTTATTTTTTTAATTTTCGGATTTACAAAATCCGTAGAGATTTTTATTGTTAAATTTTTATTTTTTTAAAAATAAATTTATGGGAGGCAGCGCTGGGGGCTCACCTCCCCACCGCGCCCCCCATGGGAGGCGCGTGGGGAGGGAGCTACGCCTAGCGTGACCGCCCCCACTATTCACCGTGGCAGCTCTCGCTAGTGCAGTGGTTGTTTACACAACCACTGCCACCGATGCCGGTAGTCGATTGTGTACATAGCCACCTCCATCGGTGGCGGCGCCCCATCTGGCAGTCGGCGAAAACCTAATCTGCCCTTGGCCAAAGGAAAACCGCAGCTGCCCAAGCCCTAATCCGCGACACACGACTCAAGACAAGTGCATGGCCCGAGGCGTAATGTGGCTTCCCTTTTTTATAAAAAAATAATAATAATATTTATATATATTTTTTCATTATTTTATATTGTATTAATTTAATATTAAAATACGAATGTATTTTATATTATATTAATATAATATTAAGTAATAATATATATATTGTGTATATTTATATTAAGATAATGTTTTATCCAAGGCATGAATTAAGTTAAATCGAAGAAATGAAAACGTGGTGATTTTAATTAAATCACTGTTTTAAATTTAAAATATTATTTTGGAAAAGAAGTAGTTTTGTTTTAAATTAATATGATTCTAAGACAAGATTGATTATATTAAAACGGTTATAGAGAAAAAATGAAGCTATATTTATTTTCAATGAATTTTGAATTTTCAGGAATAACTAGATATCTTATTATTATTTAAATACTTGTAAGGAAATAAGGATTGTGTTTGTAATTTCTCCCTTGTCTGGAAAAGACGTATTTTAATTCAGTATATTTAATGCAATAAATTATTGAATGATTATGTGAAAAAATGGATTTAGAATATCCAAAGGTAGTTTATTTCCTGTGTCGTCACTGAATATTCCCTTCGTGCTCTTGTTTGGGGAATGGGTTAAAGGTGTGTTTTATTCGTAAGTCTTCCAGATGGGTTCTTCTGTTCTTTGGGGTTGTCGTTTGTGTTATCAACCTGTTGTGATTTCTCTTGGATAGTGCATGAGGTTGTGTCTATGTTAATACCCGATTTTCACGAACGAGGATGTTTGTACCTCCTTGGTTTAGGAGCGGATTATGGGATCCATGTCTCCTTGTATGGGTGACCATATTATGTGGTTTGTTTCCTCCAGTGTTGGAGTGCGTTTTAGTTTGTGTCACCTCTTGAGAAAGGAGAGGTCGTGGTATCTTGTTTATTGTACCTTGGTTCCATTGATGTTTGGATGGTGTGTGTGTGTTGTCAAGTAGAAGAGTGGCTTATGTAGGGGCCAGAGCCTGGAAGAGGTAAGACTGGGTAACCTTCAGAAGTTGTTTAATCCAGTGATAACTGAAAACAATACTTAGAAGATTAGAACTAACTTTTCACTAATCAAGTTAAGTTGGCCTCACTCATAGGCGCAAGGGCTTGATTAGACTTGGGATGAGTGAGAAGGCCATGGGATGGCAAGGTCATCTATCTTGTATGTACGAAAGGTATTTGATTCTGAATTAGTAAGTATGAGGTCCAATGATCAGTTAGGGCCACCATCTTGACGATCAATGTGGGTAACTCATGACGAGTTGTGCAATGACACTCCGTCTATGACAACAATTGGTTTTTTATTTTACTTTAGTAGCTATGAGGGCCAAGGATCGGTTTGGGTCACCATCCTGACAATCCACAATGGGTAACTCATGATGTGATGTGTGATGGCACTTTGTGTGACCATAGTGGGTATTCGATTATTATGTGTATGGTTTTCTTAACATACTTGTTCTACTTTATTTCTGGAAGCAATGTGACCATGTAGATTTGTACCTGTGTTGTACTTGCATGGTGTCTGAGTTGTATTTGAGTTGTACTTGTGATGTACCTTGGGATGTTCTTGTGATGTACATGTGATTGGTGGTTTCAGTTTGGTTCAGTTTGTGTTAACCTGTGTCTAGAGGTAGATGGTCTTGACTAGGATTCCTGGTTACTATCTCCTAGCACAAGGGTTGGGCCTTTGGGTTCCACTTGGTTGGGTGGCGTGCACCTAAATCCGTTGGGATCTTTCTTCATGTTCTTGTGGACGAGACTTCCAGTTGGAGAGCTCGTGGGTTTCAGTATCAGTTCTTGTTGTATTTCATTTCAGTTGATCTTGTATTATTTTACCCATCAGTTGTTATCGAGGTGGAAGTTGTAATTGTAATTATGTTTATTGGACTTTCCTCATTCAGGGAATGAGATTTGTAATCTTATTGTTAATTCTGGATTAATGCAATGGAAATTTATCTTTATGCTTGTTGTAAATTATCTTAATTGGAATGTATGTACTTAATTTATTTAGTAATTATATGACATGGTTTAATTCATGTTTTTTGTTGAGGTTCTATATAACCTCTGTCTCGTAACCTTAGAGGTTGTTGGCAATGTTGTGAACTTGCTTATTAATTATACTTTTAAAAAAAAATTATTCCGTTTAAGTAGTTAAATGCAACTTCCTCTAGGGTTGCGTGGCAGGGCGTTACACATCCTATGGTACAGGCTATAATTGAATGAAAATGATCTTGAGAGAACTATTATTGAACATGATAATGGATTTACCTTGGTTAATACAAGGTTGATCAAGTGAGCTGGAGATGAGCCCTATGTTCTTCCAAGCCAATGTGAGCAGGTTTTTTACTTAGAGCTTCCAGGTAAACCGGGTTGGTCATTTTTTGTTAGACATGATCCAACAGGAAGGCTGGTAAAGTATAATGTGGTGGAAGAAGAAGATACCGAAGAACTAGAAGATGATGTAGATGATGATCAGGATCAACAGTTAGTTGATGATGTGTTTGATGAAGATGTCGAAGAGGAGGAACTAGATCATGACGATGTAGGAGTTAATGTTCATGAAGATGATATCTGTGTGGATAATGACATTATCGAAACTGATATCAATGACGATGATGATGATATAACCAATCCTTACAATGTCAAATATGGATCAGATGATACAGACAAATAGTTAGATGAAGAAGAAGATCAATGACATTGAAATGTATGAGTTATGTGATTGTATTATCTATTTGATATTAATTTCTTGATAGAATTATATTTGACTTATGTGGTTACATAATTAATTCATGATGTTTTTAATTTTTATGCCATTACATAATTAATTCATGATGTACTTTTTAATGTTTAATTTTAATTCATGATGTTACAACTATTTTAGCTCTCCTAGAAATTTCCATATGATCATAATGAATAGTGTTTTGGGAAATTTCATGAAAGATGACACATTGATCGTAGTAGTGAAATAATTGTAAAGTCGTTTAGATTTTTTAAACCAATCAGCCTTCGCAATCTCATTTTTAGGATCATCTCCAATTTGATTACTAGGACACATAAGGTAGGATTTGATTGGCTTATCTTGGATGAACATTGTGGCTTTGTGTAATGTGAGCAAATTTTGGATGGGGTAGTGGTGTAGGAGCACCTACACCTCATCTTCTATGCTTAATCATGTGATGATAATTAGGGAGGTCAATGGGTTGGTTTAGGAATTTCAAGCATGTTTTATTGTGAATAAGGTCACTCAAGACCATTAGTCATGTTCTAGGTGAAGTTTTGAGTTATGAGTTTGAGTCTTGCACTAAGGATTTTTGTAGCCTTTTTAAGGCAAATTGGAGAATTTACATGTAAAAGGGTGCAAGGTTAGTGCCATTTCAATAATAAGGCTATTATCAAGCACTAGCATGGTCTTAGAGGTGTCGTAGGAGTTTCAATACATTTGAAAGGTCAAAAAATCAAAACATTTCAATAGTGATGTTAACAACCTTGAAATTAGTGCGTTTTATGTTTCATGTGATCATGAAAGATTAAAAAGTCAGTTGTAGAGGTGGTTGAGGTGTAAAGGCCTTTAAAAGGCATAAATTGATCATTGTAAAGGTTGTTGATGATAAAAATTATGATTAAATATATCTCTTAGAATCCTTTTTGTCCCAATTTGAAAATAATTCTATATTATAGAATACATTTTTTATAATTTTTTGATGAAAATAGCAAGGAAAAATCAAACAAATATCTTTATGAAAGAAGTATATTGGGGTGAAATTAAATATGATTTGTATTCCAATGTAAAAACTACAAAGAATGTGATAGCACTTCAAAGTGAGCCTTGACAAAATTATTTGCCTTAGTGAAATAATTTTGTTTGTATCTAGTTAATCTTACTCTCTGTCAAGTTTTCATGGCTTGGGGTTTTAGGGTTTTCCATTTGCAATCCTTTTATGCTAAGCCTTACATCGGTTATGTTTCGACATTACTTTTTGGGCCTTAGTGAAAATGGGTTGAGGGTTGTTATATCATTAAAGGGGGGTTGTGTTATATCCTTAGGTTTTATTTTCATGTCTGGTCGGTCTTTTATCTTTTCCCTAAGTTTTTCCTAGTTCTAATGTCCCTGTGGTCATGTATTTATGAACAACTTATGGTTATTGTTGTCATCCTAGGTGGGTACCCTTTGTTGTGCCAATGATGTGTTGCATGTCAGGTTTACATAGGTTCCCGCGATGCCGTGAAGCCCTTTTCTGAAATATTGTATTGATCACGATATCACAGGAAGGCGCCATCTGTTACATTCGAAGAGGCTGAAAGAACAATATGAATGTTTTAATATATTAAGCCGACCTTAATATATTAAATGGAAAGCTACTAAAGAGGATCTAAAATGCACATGCTTAAAATCGGCGGAGATGTTTTAATCTCAACATAAAAGGTGCTCAACTTTTAAGGTCAAAGTTGTCAACCGTCCGAACGAGCAAGTTCGCTGAAGATCAAGATCTACGGTTGCCCGCTATCACGTGATCAAGAGTTTCAAGATGGTTAACGATCATGATACCAAGGGAATACTAACGCGTGGATTTCTTTGACGATGCAGGAGATGGTGGGGCCAAAAACATGAGTTGTAAAGGTTCTTGAGCTGGAATTTTTTGATTGGAGGAATTGTGGAATATAGCTAATATATACTTAACTATATTGTAGAATATTAAAACCTAGCTAAATGGTGCCATAATTTTAAATTTAATTAACATACTCTAAAACTTAATGAAACCAAGTTGTAACTCATCAATTTGGAGAAGTGAAAGGTCAATACTAGCGTCGAGGAATATTTTGGAGGAGTGAAAACAAGGTCAATACCAGTGCCGAGGAAGAGTATGAAGGAGTGAAAACAAGGTCAATACTAGCACCAAGGATGAGGTTGAGGGCACTTAGGGAAAATCGATGACCAAGGGACAATGAGTATTATAAGTTTGGCACCCCCATTCTCTTTAACCTGCAATTTTCATGCCTAGTTTCGAAAGATCTTCTTGTACATTGGCACCCCCATTCTCATAAAATGGTATAAGATAAGACAAAAAAAAGAAAATAGCTTAGTCTTACACATTTTTATCGACTAGCCTCAGATCTTGGAAAAACTCCCATAATCTACCCACATCTTGGTTGTTGGTGGGAACATGTTATTCTTTTTTGTATGACCTACCTCAAATCTTATGTCCACAAAGTTGCTAAAAACATAAAACAATAAGAAAAAATTTGAAGGTACAACTAAAAAGGTGTTATTTCCTTTTGGCCTCCTCCACCTCTTATATTTCAACATAGCATGGAATTACGCTTACATAACATAAACTCAAAAAAATGGAAGTTTATAGGGGAAAAGGAGCCCAAGTATATGCTAGGCTAAGCTAGATCTAATGCATGGAAATAGAGGCACACAACTCTTCTTTAATACCTCCACCACAAACATATGCAAGGAAAGGTCTCCTCCCTTCTTGGTAGTGATAACCTACTCCACACACAACCCTTACAAATTATGAATAGAGGAATATAATCTTTGAAGAACTCAAATTCTTCATAATAGAAGAATTTGATCATACTTTTCCAATGATGGCATTATGAGAAAACCTTAGGTTAAATAAATAATTCCTAGCTAAGTTCTTTAAATCATGTCCAACATTATAAGAGAAGACCGCTGCTATGTGTACTTGGATACCATGGAGAAAGGCTCTTTGGCCTCTTTCATCAATCAAGGTATTGTTAAATTTTAACACCTAAAAGTGAGAATGAAGAATCTTTCCTAGGATGGTGTCCAATTATGCTTCTCAACACCTAGATTACAAAATATTTGTCAATATCATTGCCATCACAATTAAACCTATTGCTTGAAATATAGTCATATAGGTAAACAAATTGGCTTTCTTGATAGTAGATACAATCTAGACAATTCAATCCTTGAATCAGAGATTGTTGAATGGGCCCAACAAACTACTCATGATGCCCTTACTATTAAGTTAAAAATTTGACAAGGCATATGATTGCATCAAATGTCCTTTCATTTATAAAATGATCAAATGGATTTATTTTTAACCCTAAATTATTATCACACATTCATCTCTTTGTTAATGAGTGATTTCACAATAGTGTGTCCCACTTGTGGAATGAGGAAAAAAAATAATCCCAAAATTACAAAATACCTGTTGAATGAAGAACCTTCATTTGAAGGTGATGTCATCATGAACTTTGAATGAAGAACCTTCATTCAAAAATGATATACCATGTCAAGACTTTCAAATAAAGGTATTTTTTATTTTAAATATTTCATGTCCAAAATTCTTTATAAAAGGAACCTTTGCATGAAGGACCTTCAAATGAAGACCTTAATTCAAAGGTCCTCTATTAGAAGATCCTTCATATGAAGGTTCCTTTAATGCCATCCCATTATAGCTCTTAGAGTTGTTAGAGATATTTTTGTTTCGAAGTAGAGATTGGACCATCAAATAGTGTCACCATGACTCTACCAAGATATCCATCAAATTGATAAACCCTGACTTAACAACCACAAATTCACAAGAAAATTGCCCTTGTCAGCTCTAGGGCGTCAATTCAATGCCAAGTTTCTTTCTTTAACAGACCCCTAAATGCAATGAACCTCTATCATACCATGTTGCACACCAATCCATCGAGTTACAGTTCCAAGACAGTGGGTGCATTGGTGGATGTCATTTCTATTTAGCCCTCAAACCCTTACACAGGAAAAACAAGGCAGTCCCTGGATTTGATTGTTTTCTCCCACAAAACAGTGATTTAGCACTTCAAAACAAATACAAATGAAAGGGAACACATATATTTATCTACAACAATGATCTCAGAGCATTTCAAGCTTGTACGGATCCATACAACACAAAATAACTTTAGAAAAATAGTAAAAACACATAAAATTGCTTCAAGAACATGGTATTTGATATGGAATTTTGGTATCAACTCCTCCAACAATAGTAACAATTGAAATGGGATGGGAATACGATATGACAGAAGTGGGATGATAAATGCATCATTTGAAGAATCAAACCAATATGCAAAGATGAAAGAAAGTGTTAACCCCTTAGATTGAAAAATTTTCTTTTAACTTTAAGTTATCAAATCCTACCATCATACATAATCAAAATGTTGTTGTTTCAAATGACTATGAGCACTAACTTTCACTATTTGAAGATGTTGAAACCTTTTCATAGAGAAATAGAACATTGATGCAACCACCCATCCTACCTTAAAACATACCAAAAGTCTCCTAGCAATTAGACATAGGAATATTTAAGATGACTTAAACAATTTTTATTGCCAAAGCATAAACTTATGATGACTTAACTAGGCCTAGTACACACTCCCTCCCCATTAACCACTTAGACTTATGGAAATTAAATGTAAATTTGCTGCTATTTTTAGTCATGTAGGTGCCCAATAAACCACTTGGTGGTGTTTCCCTTCAAGTTTATTTACTTGAATGAAGATCAAAAGTCCTTTGATTACAATTAGAGAATACATTTGAGGCTTTGGTTGTGTAGCTGGTGGACCATAGTCACATTTAACACTTGTTACAAAGTTTGGGAGTTAAAACGTTAAGTAGATTTGATTTGTGATGGACACATTTGGACGGTAGTAACAATAACTTGCAATCTATCAAGATTTAATCACCTTATAACTTGTCAAATTCTAGCGATGAAATGATAGATTAATCATAATGTCACCTTGGGTTCACATCACCATGAAAGAACTTCATCCAACATCCTTATGAGTGCAGGTACCACCAAATAGGTATTTGTCAAATCTGTCTTCCTCGAGTGAGGGAAATTCAGGAAGAGAAGAGGAAAGCGAGACATGTAATCGGTCTAAAAGAGGGAGATCAACTAGAGGTCAAAATATTAGAAGAAAATTCCATAAATGCATGAAATTTTTTCTTGTTGATGGGGGTCATGTTATTATGATGATGAGATCATAGGCGACATTGAGGTGCCCTTGAGGTACAAACATCTACGGAAAAAATGGGTACCCAAGGAACTTCCTCCAATAAACACTGATTTTTGTTTTAACGAGAGGATATATCGCATAGCACCATCATCATTACATGGTTTGGGCCTATTTTGCATGGATGATATAAAGGTCTATTGTGAAAAAGTTACTGAATTGATGGAGTATGTCAGACCCTGTTACAGTTACAAATATTGAATGCAGCCGGTTCGATATACACGAAGTATGTGTAGGTATGCATTGTCAGCAAATTATATACAACTAAAAGATAAGGATAAAAATAAAGGAGTGGTTATGTACATTGACGGAAGGCCAAAATCATCAGGGAATATTGCAAGGTTTATAAATAGTACATGACCTGGGTCAACAAATAAGCAACCCAATTGCATATTCGAGGCACGCGATGGAAACCGTGTATTCCTATGTGCGATAAAATCAATAACTTCAAGGGAAGAGTTGCTAATCAATTAAAATTTGAATCGCTTAGATACAAACACAGTTACTATGGGGGTAGTACGTACTATATACCATTTTACCCAACCTCCAATTAATGACTCATATATACCATTTTATTATTATGTTTTTTTTCGTAATTCTATTGGTTTCATTTCGGTAATGTTTTTCTATATTTAATTTTTGTCATAGCGGGATATTGATCGTATGGGGAAGGCTCCGGCCCAGAGCACAGATTGTGATGCATCTTTAGGTGTTTCTATAGGACATGTTTACCTCATTGTAATTGTACAAATTAGATACGAGCAAAATGTTTTATTATTATGTTTTTTTCATAAGTTTATAGGGTTAATTTTGATAATGTTTTTAATATTCTTGTCGCGGTCGGCTGATCAGGGAAAGGCACCAACACTAGTAGAGGAGAGCATCCATAGGGAGGTGCATTCACTATTATGCAATGATGACATCACATATTCTACAAACCTTGTGGATATGATGAGGAAGACCCAAAGAAAATGGAATGAATAAATCCTTAAGTTGATATTCATAGTGCCTCAAATAGATGAGATAAGAGAAAGGGTTAAAATATTGACTAAAAGAGCACATAACTTGCAAGTAAGTTGTCATGAGATCTTTAATTATAACATAATTTCATTCATGGTTTTATATTTTGTACTCTTTTATGTCATGACCTAAAATATGTGTTGTTTTTACAGGATTATTTGCATCCTCATAATGTCGTTGGCCATGATCAAGGTACTGCAAGTGTTGTCTGGGGAGTAGGGGTTGGTACAAGTGTTGATCTTGATCTTCCTGCATATATCACATCATCCAACCCCATCATTCATGCCTATATTGTCGACTGATATGTCGACAACACATACCATGCAAGTATCAGGTAGTGCACCCTCTAACAGCGAACACA